>BJBW01004844.1:0-25485 GCA_004320125.1 Scolopax mira
ATGTTTAGTTTGGAGAAGAGGAGGCTGAGGGAAGACCTCATTGCCCTCTACAACTACCCCAAAGGAGGTTGTAGAGAGGTGGGGGTTGGCCTCTTCTCCCAAAGGAATAATGACAGGACCAGGGGAGCTTTAGATTAAATATTAGGAAGAATTACTTTACTAAAAGAGTGGCCAGGCACTGGAACAGCCTGCCCAGGGAGGTGGTGGAGTCACCATCCCTGGAGGTATTTAAGAAACGTGTAGACATGGCTCTTCAGGGCGTGTTCTAGTGCCCAAGATTATTGGTCTGTGGTGGGGTGTGGGTGTGGGGTTTAGTTGGTGGGTGCTTGTTTTTTGTGTGTGTGGGTTTTATGGGTTTGTTGGTTTGGTTTTTTTTTTGTCTGTGTGTGTGTGGTTTTTTTCAAGGTTTTTTGTTTGGTTGGTTGGTTTTGTTTTGTTTTGTTTTTTAATGTGGTTGGACTCAATGATCTCAAAGGTCCCTTCCAACCACTAAGATTCTGTGATTCTGTGATCTTGGTCTGTGGATTTTCCCAAATATGGTAATTTATAAGTCATTTGTTCTTGTCTTTGTACTTCAGAAACTGATATCAACAGAGGTGGAGTGAAAACACTATCTCAGTTTGGATTCCTTTACTAATATTAATTTTCTCTCTGTAGATCTAGGGACATCATGCAGGCTCTGTTTCTGGGTTTTTTTACTGATTAACACAGAGACACATATCTGAAAAGCTTATTGTGCTGAGGACAAAACCTAAGTTTATGTTCATAAAAGAACATTTGAGTGCTCAAAAGAAAATTTTTCAGATGAAAAGCACTGAGTCATTGAACAGTGTTTTATTAAATAGAAGAGGTTTTTAAGTCTTAATGCTCAGCACTGAAAATTACATGGTATTACATATGAATGTCTTTAAAACATGTTTTCTATCTAATAGATTGAATATGAGAAGAAGAAGAAAGAAGATGGAAAACGGGCTCGAGCTGATAAACAGCAAGTATTGGACATGCTTTTTTCAGCCTTTGAGAAACATCAGTATTACAACATTAAAGACCTGGTGGACATAACCAAACAGCCAGTGGTATGTACTCGTAATCTTCTAATATAATAATTTTCAGTAGTTACTGTTGTGTATAGTTTCCATATCCAGAAAATAGTTTAATATATGCTATGTGCCTTGGGAACAATTCTCTGAATGTCTTTTACAACAAATGGAAATCATCAAGTTTAAGTTCACCCTTGTAGGACTGTGTAGGATACCAAACATTGCAGTGAGTATGCTTTTTCTTGGCAGAAATGGCTTAAGTAACATAAATGGTCTCTTTCTTATTTAGGTTCTCTTTAGTACTACCCACTGAATTCTGTAATGCTCTTATCCTCCTCCATGCTACTCCTTCCCTCACTAAATAGCCCAATTCTGTTGCAGTCAGCAGTAGAGGGCTTGTGTAAGTGGATGGTCAGCCCTTCCTTCAGCCTCTGAACTTTATTTTGGCATAGCAGCAGGGGTTACTGTTTTCCTATGGGTCTAGAAACTTGGTTTCATGGAATTGGTATTAAATGCATACATTATCCATGTTAGGAGCTCAAGCATCATGTCAGCACCCCCAAAATCACTTGATTTCTTTTACAAATAGAATAATTTTTAGACTAGGAGATTAGTGGGTTGATATTTGGGGTTTGTTTTGATTATTTTTTTAAACACTGTTTTGGTATACAAACAAGAAAAGCATGAACACGTGTGCTTACTTCTTGCTTGTGTTACTCTGCAGTGTCTGCCAGCTCCTTTATCCTTTATTAACTTTCCCTTCTTCTCCTGTTCAAGCTGTCCTTGAGCAGACCAGGCAGGAGTGGAGGTAGACAATGACATGTGAAGTATCTTTCGTCCTTTTGATGTTTTTCACTGCTGATTTTGAGTTCTATCCTCCGTGCAGCTGCAGGTTTCTGAAAACTTAAAGGGACTTAGTTATGTTTGAGTCTAAATGGAGCAACAGTTTCAAAAGTTGTTAGAGCTAAGACAGAAGAAGAAACAGTAACAGCTGGATGTGGAAAAAAATATTCCTCTGTAAAAGAGGGGAAAAAATAGAGATGCTTACTAGTTTTGCTCACCCCCCATATGGAATTAAGTGGATCTGTATCAGAAGATTTGTATAATAAAAAGTGTACAATCTGTCTGGTTAAGAAGCTGCACAAAGATATTACCCAATTCAAATACATGCAGGTTCACTGTATTCTAGTACCTTGCAAGAAACTACTTGGATAATGTATTCACATCATCAATTCCATTCATTTATCTAATGAGTCACCTCATTCTCCGTGTGGCAGAGAAGGTGTGTTGACCGTGGGAGCTGAGAAGGAGGAAGGAACAAGAGGAAGATATGGAGGGAGTGGCAAGAAAAAATTTAAGATTTTCTTTTTTGGTAAGAGATAGATGTGACAGTCACTATCTCGATCACTTTGAATGTAAGTAGATGCAGATTTATCCCGTCTAACATGGCTTCAGCTAGAAATAGTCACCCGCAACTCCCACTTAAGTCATGGGAGAAAAAAAGTGTTCCTCCTGTGATGTGATTTGCCTCTTGAACGTACCTGTTTCTGCCTCAGCTCAAAGGAGCCTGGAAAAACTGTGCTTCTGACACAAGTTTCTTCACGAAGCACCAAAAGCTGGGCCGGATTAATCCAATTTTTGCCTTAGTTTCTGCCCTAAGGATTAGATGTATAGAGTAGTTTTGTATTCTTGGTTTACAAAATATCTGACACGAATACTTCTATTACATTTATAATAAATTTCTATGCCTGTCCTGAGTATATTCTGCCTGTAGCGTAGTGGATCTGCGTTGTATGCTTTCATCTCTTTTTTTTTTTGTTTTTTTTTTTAAGTATTGTAGTAATGCAGATACATTAGAAGGAAATCGTAAACTAATTTGACCCAACATCACATGTTATTTATGCTATATCTTTGCATCTCTGTTTGAGTCTCTAAACATGATGGCTAAAAATCCCACAGGGTTCCTGAGGGTAGCCAAACCATTCAGTACTTCTCCCCTGAGTGCGTGGCGTGGTCTCAGTTTTGACTGAATTAGGGCTTTCACATTTGTTCCCAGACAGGCTTTTTGCCCTGGATGTTGCTGCCCTCCCAGCTTCCTCCGACCCGGATGTCCTGAGAAAATAAATTAGAAAAATCCTCTTCCTTATGCCTGCCTTCACTCACTGGGTAGCCAGTATGGTGATAAATTCAAAATTGTCTTTCAATACGTCACCTACCCCTCGTCTAAAGCTATTGCAGTTTCCCATCTGGGTTCCCATTAAAAACTTCTGTAGGGAGTTGCTAACAGCATCCATTTCTGTCTAAAAATACTATCCCTTGGTTCCTGCTGCTCAGCCGGTGTGCGAGCATCCCTGGTGCTGCAGGCTTTGGCCTCTGCTCTGCAACTTTTGGGATTTTTTTTTTCTGCACACAAAGTATCAGTTCCTAATGCCCACTGTGACTTCATTGTTCGCAGAGCAGCTGTACCTGACAAAAAAATGTAAAATGCCAACAGGTGAACAGGCATGCTTTCTCCGTGCTGCACAGAGGTTGGCTGCTAATTAATCTCTGCTGAGTGTTCACTGCTTTATTTTCTGCCATCGTGTGTCTAAGATTGTCTGGGTATGTAATTTCTCCTCTGAATTTCTAAGTGTTGAGGTTATTTTCAGACATGAGGAAAAAAAACACTGCTGCTGCCTCCTCAGTTCCCGTTAAAATGAAGTTCTAGGTGCTTATATGGCTGGCTAATAATATTTAAAACACATTTGTTTAAGGGAATCAAAATATTTGTTAGTGAAGTAACAAATAAATAAGGGCATTTTTCTTACGTAATGGCAGATGTAAATAGTAAATTAAACCCTTGCTACAGAATATGCTGTACGTTACATGGGAAGTTGCTAACATCTTTATTTTGTGATTGTGAAATCACAAAGCAAGTCTACTCTGAAAACTACTGTTATATTAGGGAAACCTAATACATTTGTTTTTCTTTATAATGAAAAATAACAATTTGCAGTAGTAGGCAAATCTGTTGCCACCTACCCAGATGTAAATACCAAGTGCTCCCTGGAAATACTGCAGTAATTCTAGATTTGGGTTTAATGGCTGAGAACATGATATGCTTTTTATGTGAGCAATCAAATATTTTTGAAGAATGGAACCAGTATGGAACCAGTATGGAACCAGTGATCTAATATGAACTGTGGTTGGTTGTTTTTTTTTCAAAAAGGGGCTCCTCAGTTCAAGAAGGACAGGGAACTGCTGGAGAGGGTACAGCAGAGGGCTACAAAGATGATTAGAGGCCTGGAGCATCTCCCTTATGAGGAAAGGCCGAGGGACTTGGGTCTTTTTAATCTAGAGAAGAGAAGGCTGAGGGGAATCTGATCAACACCTATAAATACTTAAAGGGTGGGTGTCAGGAGGATGGAGCCAGTCTTTTTTCAGTGGTGCCCAGGGAAAGGACAAGAAGTAACAAGCACAAACTTGATTACAAGAAGTTCCACCTAAAAATGAGGAAGAACTTCTTTACTTTGAGGGTGTCAGAGCACTGGCTGCACAGAGAGATGGTGGAGTCTCCTTCTCTGGAAACATTCAAAACCCACCTGGACACCTTCCTGTGCAACCTGCTCTAGATGGACCTGCTTTGTCAGGGGGGTTGAACTAGATGATCTCCAGAGCTCCCTTCCAACCCCATGCGATTCTGTGACCATGCAGCCCTAGCAGTTTCCTTCTGCCTGAGCCCTTTGGTGTCACCATGCCTTGTGACCCAGCCTTCCAGATGCCAGTCTCTCAGCCCAGGAACTGTGTATACAGATGTACTGCATGGGATAAGATGCAGTTCTATTTTTTTTTCTCCCATTCTCATTCATCTAGACCATGTGGTCTAGAGCAGAAGTTAACTTTGAATCTGAGTGGGTTTCTTTCACCCACTCTGCCACCTTGTCAAGTGCCTGTCAGTGACACTCCAGAAAGCCATCTTGCGTGCCTGCACAAGGGTGGCAAAGCAAGCGGTGGACATGCAGGTACACACACCTACACCTACTCATGTGGAAATCATTTTTTCACCTACTTTCACCACCTTTTCACCAAATGCATTGCACAACAGCAGCGTCACTGTACAAAACCTCTCGTGCACTAATTGCTGTTGTAGTGCGTGCGTTTGTCTTGGGTACCTGACTCTTAAATAACGACAGCATCTCTGCCACAGAGGAGAGGAGATGAGGAGAGGTGTGCCAAGAGATGTTTATCGATCTCCTGCTGCCACCTGCTGGGGTTTGCCTTGTGAAGCCTCAAGGACTGAAGAGCTGTCCCTGAGGTGCAAAATGAAGTCCCTGCTTCCTGAGCGCAGGAGACCCTAAGAAACTGCTTTGTAGACACGTCATCTTTCTTACTTGTTGGATGAAGTGATCTCCTAAACAGCCCTCTTTGCTTCAAGATAGGATTTTTAAGAATCACTTTGCTACATAAGTCCAAATGAAGTGTCACCAATGTGGAGTCAGGATTTTTTTTTGCTTTGTAAATTTTTGATGTGTACCTAGAGAGAGAGAAACAATCAGAGTTTCTATAAAAGATACTTTTTTTTTACTGATAGAGACCATACTTTTTATTTATTTCCCAACTTTTCCATTTAGCAAAAAAATGGGAAGAGTGTAAGGAAGAGACTGGGGAATTGGCTTTTCTTTTTATCTGATGCCATCAACAAATACTTGCTTTTTTAATGCGTTAGAGTATGTTGACATTTGTGCTTAGTGGAACTATAGATACAGAAAATATAAGGATTTCAGTAACTCCAGTTCAATAAATGCAATCAAAGAGGATTAAATTGCTCAAACTAAAGCAATTATTAATCTAATATGGGGATTCTTAAACTGTGGTCTGCGGTTGCCATGGCAATCCACTCGAGTCAGTCCCAATTAATATTTAAACAAAAAAGCAAGCAAATGGCTCTTTAAGAAGTTAAACAAATTGCTGGTATTTATTATAAAGAGTAAAGGAAGGTGATATTAGAGAACTGTCTTGTATTGAAGGCTATACTGCTGGTTATCATAGCTTTGCCTTTTTTTTTTTAATGTTATTTTTCTTTCTAACCTTAATATTCGAACGTATTAGAAAATTCTCTGGCACCTACTCAGCTGTCCTCTAAAAACAAGGCCATAATAAAATGTTTAAAGCTTTGCCAAATGAAGCCCAATGGCTCAGGGCTTTGATGGGGTCTGAATAAGGCAGGGAGTTTCCAGATAATCCCAGCCCAAGCAAGACGAAAAGCCAAGAGGTCTTTAGCTCAGGTGGAGAAATTCCAGCAGGAAGAAGAGGTGTGAGATAACAGTGATGTACAGACCTGCACAGTGGCTGTGTCCCACTGCCCCAGGGAGCCCCTCGAGCACAGTGGCCACCTGCATGGCTCACTCTGGTGGCAGTGAGCTTCCAGGGCAGAAAGCCTGCCCACATCCACACTCCTCCTCAGTTATGTGAGAAATGCAACAGCTCAGAGGTTTTTAGAGCAGCCGTGCATCTGATTGGCAGGGTATGTCTGGCATCTCTCAGCCTTTGGGTTTTGTAGGTGTCCCATCCTGACACAGGAGCCGTGGAGCATCTCCACTCACTCACCCCACTGCTGTAGGTCTGCAGTAACCTCAGCATCACCTTCCCAGAGGTGCTGGGAGCTTCTGGAGCAGCCCATGGAGCATCCATCTAATGTCTCTGGATCTCGGCAGGGCTGCACAGGGACTTCCTGGGGCTCAAGTGCTTCCTGATGCATCCCTGGAGGTTGTGCTGGAATGGACATCACACCCAAACTGCTCTGACCCCCTCTAGGGGGTTGAAGTCTTATCACAGAGCTGTTATCGCACAACTTAGTGCCCATCAGCCAACCTTGCTGTCCGCCAGGTCGTTTTCATGAGCCAAATTGATCATAGAATCATAGAGTCATAGAATTGCCTTAAGTTGGAAGGGTCTTTTCACATCATCGAGTCCAACCATCAGCCTAACCCTGACAAAAGCCATTGCTCAACCATGTGTGACTGAACAGATCCTGAGACATCGTGTAGGAACTGTGGCAATCGCCTGCCGTGTATAACCTGAATTTTTGTTTCCTTTCAGATATACTTGAAAGAAATTTTAAGAGAAATTGGCATCTACAATGTGAAGGGGACCCACAAAAACACATGGGAGCTGAAACCAGAATACAGACACTATCAAGGAGAAGAGAAGAGTGATTAACAAAAGCAAGAAAGAGAGAATCTACAAACAAGAGAGAATCAGAGTGATTGCACTGAGGGAACTGTGGTGGGTTTACAGACAGGACCGAGCGCAGCACAATTCTGCAAGGTTTGGTCAAGCTAAAGCAGCTGATACTTTGTAATTTTCCGTAGCTTCATTTTTTTTTCTCCCAAGGAATATTTCTTGTATGTTTCTATAAGTGTTTTGTCTTTTGACAGGAAAAAAAAAATATTTATAGAATAAACTTGTATTAGATTTATCTTTATTAGAAATCTTTTTGAGTTCCGATCTTACTTTTTCTACGTTGCTTTGTGGCTTTTCCAAGCCTCGATAACTTTCAAGGCAAACATGTCCTAGAGGAATCCGTAACTTTGTGGTTCTATATTCCAGTAGAACCAGGTTAATACCCTCACTTCTGCTGGGACCTGTCAGGGCTTTATCTGGAAGGTGCACAACCCTTTGTGCAGCCTTTGGGTGGAATGGACATGGAAATGACATGATGATGCTCAGGATCAGGCTTTGGGGATCATCACAGGCCTTAGGCTCCAGGGGAACAAATCAACACTGTTAAAACCCATAAAGCAAAGGCTGTGATACACAGGTCAGTGGGAAGAGGACAGTTCCCTCTAGGTAATCACTGAAAAAAAAGAAACTTCTGTCTGTTAGGTGCATCAAGGAATAGATTTATCTTTTGTTTGTTTGGATTTTTTTTAATGATGATACCTATGTTTTATGTTTCAGCATATCAATAAAAGCGTTATTTTAATTTGTACCACGCAATGTTCTACATTATTGACTGAACATGTTGTGTTTTAGATAGGAGAGGTTTGGAGGTTTTTTCAAACCACATTTTTATTGCTGGCTTTGCTGCTGGGTTTCTGTCTGTTTTGGGTAAGATTGCTTCATGGACCCACGTCTCTGTTCCCTCATTTTTGAAATGCACATTGCAATTGTCTATTTGCATCCTTTGTTATCTATTCAGCATACTTTTTGGATGACTCTTCAGCATCTTTTTTTTGGGAGGGAGCAGGGAGGGAGCTGGGACGGGACTATTTAATTACAGTCTTAAAGCTTTTATGTTAAAAAAGAAAGCAAAGAGAATAGAGTGGAAAAAAACCTCATTAGTAGACCTGTAAGGCGGAAGGTGAGGTTTTATAGTACAACTTTCACATTTCCTCAGGTTTTTCAGATGTGTGCATCACTTCTGCATGCACTAATAAAATAACAGGTTTGTGTGAAAAGCAAACATTCCATTATTGGTCCACTTGGAAGGAATGAAAGGTTTGGAGGGGGGTCAAACGCCTTTGGGGGTTTGTAAAAGAACTCTGACCCCTTCTGCACAAGTCACACATTTTAATTTTGCTCAATTCATTTTTTCTATAACTGTTTGTGTAGGTATCTCTCTACAGATATGCATCCTGCTGTTGGTCAGCTTCTTGTGGCATGAAGTGTCTAGTTCTTCTGAGGTGGACTACTGAGATTTTTTGAAGAGCACATGATGTTCCAGGGATGTGTGTGTGCTATCATAAATACTGCCATTGACTCCTGTCTCCTCAGGCTTCACGAGCAAGACTCAACTTGTTAATGACTGCAGGAGATACCTAAGAATGCTGAGAGGAACCCAGGAAGTCAGCCTTCATGTCTTGCTACGGTACATGATGCAATAGCTGGGGCACATGGGTGTCCTCCTTGTGCTGTTCGAGTCCTCTGGAGACTTGCATTTCAAGCATGTAGGATGAGAACTCTTGCTTTTCATGAGCTGGGCTCCTCTATTGGATTCAGTCGGGTTTGAGCAGCTGAGGTGCCTAAAAAGTCTAGGTCAGCTTCTCCCTTGTGTTGCTCCTCAAGTGGTCTTCTGAAACCGTGCAGGAGAGTGCCACGCAATCTTAATTTAGTAGTGTTGGAATTCAGTGCCACAAGTAAAAATGACCGTGCCATTTCAGAGGGAAAAGGTTACCTTCAGTGGGATTCCCAGCAGAATTATCTTACCAGGAAAGTATTTTGGGTCTGCTTGTATTTTTGTTTTACGCTTCATAATTTGTCTTCAGTTGAGAGGGACATCATCAGTCAGCATGAAGTGCCATGAGTAAAGTATTTTATTGATCTGCAGAGTGCCTTTGGACAGGGTAAATAAGAGTGATGGAAAGTGTACAGAACACACTGGGGTTTATGGTTTTTGGGGTTTTACAGGGCTTGAAGTTAGGCATAAACATCCACATTCAAATTTTGAACGGCTGACTTAAAAAATCCTGGAAGACTACAACTCGAAACAACTTAAATACTCTGAAAATCAGTCCATATTTTAGATATCTAAATATTAAGACAGGTTTGAAAATATTGACATAGTAAGGATTATAAAGCAGGACATCCTGTTTTGCTAAGCTGTACTCTCTGCAGTCACTCAGTTCTTCAGAAATAAGCTTTCTAGCAAAAGTTCTGGGTGCACTGAGAGATTATAAATACAGATGCCAAATCAGCAAACACAAACACAGTATTTAGTCACACAAAGCACAGCTGGAAATGAAAACACTTTCTGAACTGCAGTCGCATGCATTTCACCAGCCTCACTGAAGTACTAATACTCAAATCAAGATGATACTGCTCATATACGATGCTGAAATTGTTCTAAAATCTTCAAAAATCAAGTTGATGTTAAAAGGGATGACCGTACAGAAACCCCTCGCTGCCTGACACTAGTTTTGCTTTATCTGAGCCCAGGTAAAAATGTTTCTTCCTCCAGTTTTGAGAGCAACCCAATTCATCCAGAGAGACAAATCATGAGCACTACACAAGAAGGGAAGACACACTAATGGTCCAGGTGAGTCCCAAACCAAATGGGGAATTGTACTCCTGAGGAAAAGCCCAAATTGTTGCTGCCAGAGGGAGAAGCCTTTCCTCTTCCATTGGGGGAAGGGACATATGAATCATCAGAGGGGTAGAACACCTCTGCTATGAGGACAGACTGCAAGAGCTGTGGTTGTTCAGCCTGGAGAAGAAAGGCTCCAAGGAGACCTTACTGCAAGCTTTCAGTACTTAAAAGGAGCTTACAAGACAGATGGAAAGAGACATTCTACCAAGGTCTGTAGTGACAAGACAAGAGGCAACCCAACCCAACATGCCTGTGTCCAAAGAGCAGTAACCCCATCACAAGGATGAGCCTACCTCCCAGTCAGAGGAAGGGGTTTAGGAAAGAGGAGACAAATTGAAAAGATGAATGCCTGGCTTCCTGGCGTGGTGTCATCTTTTTACAAAAGACTGATATTTTAGAGGCATCGTTAAAAATGTGGAGTAATAGAAGTAAACGAGCAGTGGAGTTTTCAACCAACGAGCAACAGAAAGGTTGCCCTGGTTCACTTGCAGCCTTCTCTGGAGTAGCACCAGTTTTCAGGGTAAAATGGAGAACGGGACAATGAGGAAACTCCATTTCAAAAATAAAACTAGGGAAGGGAACTAGGAAACACTATACCACGATAAACTAAGAAAAGAAAGCTAGCCAGAGGCCAGGCAGCTCGTGAAGCACTTTTTTTTTTTTTTTTTAACCTGCTTCCTACGTGATTTTGAAGGCTTTCTACCTTATTAAGGTGCAACTGAAATTTTAGCCACAAAATCCACATGGCACAAGAGAAGGGCACAACAAGCCCACAGAGATACTGACCTAGAGAATGAAAGATGCTCTCCTGTGCCAAGATCAGGATGTGGGCCGTGAATTTAGGGACTACTGTGGCTACTGTCTGGTGGGAGCACATGGTAAAGAGTAGGTGGAGTTGTTTGGTGCCATTGGCAGGTCATCATCCAGCCTGCCACCAAGCCATGGAGTCTTGCAGCACAAGAAGCAGCAGGGTAGACACGCTGCCATGGCCCCCATATTCTCCTTTCTGCAGTAACTCAAGGCACTGTGGGAGCAGTCTAACTTCACGAGAGGCTGCAATATCGATTTAGCAGTTGGGGCAATCTTCATTTGGATCCAACACATAATAACCAGTAAAAGCTCTCCAGCTCTGCTCCCCTTGTTCAACAAGGGGACCTTACACAAGCCCTGTTAGCAGGATCACCATCTGCCAGGAGAGGAGGAGGCTCATAGGCATTCAAATCTGATTTCCCAGCCCTCACATTTGGATTAATTTAATCTCTGAACTTGCAGTAGTGATAAACACCAATTGTCTGCTGGTCTTCCCCTGTGCCCCTGCCTCTGCTCGCTGCTGAACTCTGCCTGTGCAGATGTTCTTCAGTATTAGTGGTTGAAACATCGGTCCACGAGAAAATCCCAGAGGCACGAGCAGAAGTATCAATGTGCCAAATGCCATTAATCTCATTAAATCAGATTAAAAGCACATCTACTCTCTGGCATTGCTTCTCCCAAATGACCAGTTCTTTGAGTCATCAGAAATGTCATACCCAGATGGTACCAGCGTGGACCTGAGCTGATGGGAGGCGACAGTGATGCAGCCACCCCAGTAGAGACATCTCTATGCCAACAGGCTGGGAGTGGGCGAGAAGGCCCCTGCTACGTGGGGAAGGGGTTGGATTTGAACCCAGCGTGGGACAGGCTGGTCCCAGTGCTGCCACGCTCTGCTCCCCACCAGCTCACAGCTCTAAACAGCTGCCAGCATCCACCACCTGCAGCCAGCCCGGACACTGCTGGTGGGACAGCCAGGGCTAGACAAGGCACAGGAGCTGAAAACACCCATTGTGCATATTGTCTGAAGGCCAGCAGAAAGCTATGCAGCTACGAGACCTCTGCTGCTGCCACCACCACATCTTTGACACAGAGCTCAAAGCAGGACCAGAGCTCACCAGCTGCTGTGATCCCAGGGGATGCTCCCTAAAATGCACTGAGTCAGCTACACATTGTCTCCACCAGCTGCCTGGAGTTGGCTCCAGCCAAACGTACCTCCTGCGTGTGTCAGCTGTGCCCACCCACGCTCACACGTCCCTGTTGCCAGGGTGGCATTTTCATTAGTCACTATTTATTGACTCCTAACAAGTAATTTTTCTTGCTAATGCAGTAGAAGAGCTGAGTGGTTGCTCCAGACTCACCTGGATGCTAACTCTGCTTCTTGCCAAGACAAGCCCAGGGAAGTTATGGATATCCCATCCCTGGAGGCACTCAAGACTAGGTCAGACAGGGCTTTGAGCAGGCTTCCACCTGCTCTAGTGGGAGGTGTCCCTGCCCGTGGCAGTAGGGGCTGGAACTGGATGATCTTTAAGGTCCCCTTCCAACCCAAACCATTCTATGATTCTAGAGCTTTATAAAGAGCTGTGGCTGAGAACAACCTGCCCCATTTCTTATACCAGTGGCAGGACTGGAGGACTCTGTCTTGGCTCTCCTAACCAAGACTGTGTGCAGCTACCAGACTGTGGGGTCAGCCTTTCTCTTGGAGCATTTAATTACTTGCTTAAACACGACAAATTGCAACAGAAAAGATCCAAAAAGGCCCTTTCCAGAAGAACTCAGCACCTGGAGCTGCAGCAGGTCTTCTTAGGTTGACATCTCTTACTGGCTCAAGGTCAAACTCTTCCACCTTCAGTTCTCATCAAACTCAAAAAAAAAAAAAATCTAGGTCATTGCAACTCAGAGTAAGGAATTGATAAATACCTTTGGATGAAAAACACAGGGCCCATGTGGCCAAGAAGGCCAACAGCATCCTGGCCTGTATCAGGAACAGTGTGGCAAGTAGGACCCAAGAGGTGATCATCCCCCTGTATTGGGCACTGGTGAGACTCCACCTCAAGTGCTGTGTCCGGTTTTGGGCCCCCTACCACAAAAAAAGACATTGGTGCTGGAGCAGGTCCAGAGAACAAGCCTTACGAGGAGAGGCTGAGGGAGGACACTGAGGGGAGATCTTCTCACTCTCTACAACTACGTGAAAGGAGTTTGTAGAGAGGTGGGGGGGTCGGTCTCTTCTCCCAGGTCACAGATGATAGGCAAGGGGCAATGGCTTCAGGTTGTGCCAGGGGAGGTTCAGGTTAGGTATTAGGAAATATTTCTTTCCTGAAAGGGTTGTCAGGCATTGGAATGGGCTGCCCAGGGAGGTGGTTGAGGCCCCATCCCTGGAGGTATTCAAGAGACGAGTTGACATGGTGCTGGGGGATATGGATTAGTGTTGGGTTGATGTTGTTTTGGGTGTGATCTGTGGTTGGGGGGGTGGGGTGTTTGTGGTTGTGTGGTTTTTGGGGGTTTTTTTGTGGGTTTGGGTTGGTTTTTTTTCCCCTCCATTGGTTGGGCTAGATGATCTTAAAAGGTCCCTTCCAACCTGGCTGATTCTGTGACTGGAGGGGCCAAGGGTGCCCAGCTCAGACGCAGACACAGCCGTAGGTAGAGGAGATGAACCTCAGCCCTGGAACCAGACTATTCCAGTAGCCACAACGGGGATTTGCTGGCTGAGCATCCACAGCGAGCACCCAGCTTTACACAGCCTTTTTCAACTGCACCATTACAAAGAATTTGGTAAGTTAATCCTTAAATCCTTTCTGGACATCTCTTTTTTGGACATTCCCTATATAAAAATAAACAAAAAAATCCAAACAGCTGCATCACTTTGGCAGATCTGCCAGCGCTGTGCTGAGGATGGGAGGAAAAGCAGCCTCTTCTCCCAGTGCTCCATCCCACTGCTGCTGGTGGCAGACAGGGAGGTGAATCCAAGCCCCTGGCTCCCAGGATAACGGGAGGGATGAAGAGAAACGATTCCTCATCCTTTTACTCACCTCATTCAGCTGCTGCCTCTTTGACAAAGTTGGTGTCACACCCCAAAAATAGCCTAAAAAGGCCTCCTCAGGTGTTTGGTTATTTCTGCCAGAAGTGGATGGAGATAAACGTAGCTCTAATGGCTCAAAACACACAGCTTCTACATCCATCCTCAACATCCTGCCACATTCCTGCCCAACGCCCTCCCAGGATCACCAGTATTTGCTAAACCTCCCCCAAAAAGCTCCCGAGCCCCCACACTGGCCACAGCCACTTGGCTGCAGTCTTTGCACAACAGCTCCAGCTGCAGCTTCATCCCAAAAGCAGCCAAGGCACCGGGACCACAAACCAGCACGGCTGTGCTCCAGGCAATGGATTTGGGGCTGGTTATGGCAAAGTCTTCCAGGCTTGGCTAGGTTTTGGGCCATGGGAGTGGAGGGAGGTGTCTCACCTCCTCCAAGCCAGCAGCATGCAAGAAAGCAGAGGTATTTTGATACAGGTGCTACTGCTGGTTAATTAGAGCACCCTCCCTAGATTGCAGTTGCTGAAGACACCAGAACTGCAGTGGGCTGGCCTGAGACAGCTCCACAGGCAGAGACTTGCTAAGGGAAGGAAGTTGCAGCTTTTTCCCCCCTCCCCTTATGCCTTTTCAAAAAAAAAAACAATCTAATTTTACTTCTCTGACAACCACCACGTCCTAAGTTTAGGGTAAATCCCTCCTGACTGAGCTAAGCCGTGTGGGGGGAACAAAACCAAAACAAACCAACTGCCAAACACCACAGAACAAACTGTTCCCTATATCCATTCATTTGAATTTTTCCCTTTTCCTTTTGCAGGTTCTCCCACCTCGTGCCAAAGCTGGGGGCTGCACAAGGCTCCAGGGCCATCACCCACCCACACCGAGTAGGCAAAACCAAGGGATGGAGCCCCCTCTTGATAAGCCATCTGCCTGCCTTCACCTTCACAGTGGGTGCAGGAGTAGCCTCCTGGCCCCACATGGGGCTGAGACCAGAGCCAGCAGAGGAAAGGTTTGTACCCAAACCCTTAAGGCTCAGGAAAAAAAGTTATTTGGGTCCTTCCCAGCTCCACAGCCCTTCCAGCCACAGGAAATACCTTCCCAGGAATGCAACATAGAAGCCTGATAAGCACATGTTATAAAAGAACAGGGGGATGGTTTATAAAGCTGTGCTTCAGCTGGGGCTGTTACAGCAGCACCCGGGCAGTTTGTTATGATGCAGAATTTTTATCAATTTAGTAACTGCAAAGCTGCAGTGTTACAGCTGCATGCACTTGCCTTCTCAAATCACATTAGCTTTTCAGCCTCAGAAAACAGCCACGTGAAGAGGGGCCAGAAGAGGAGGAATTGGGCTATGAGGAAAAACACCTACTTTATTTCCAACTCTGATTTGCATCACAGACAAGTGCATTTACCAGCCACAGGCCTCCCCCCTAAGAGCAGTGGGAGCAGCAACTCCCAACACAAGGGCCTGGAATCTGACTTCCCCTCACCCTGACTCTGCTGCAGGCAGCGACCACGGCAGCACAGCTAAGATGGCCACTTGTCACCACCAGAGACACCATCAAATGTAGCTTAACCTCTGGTGCCTGCCAGACTGGACACCAGAGTGGCAAGACTTTCCCTGAGAAACTGAAGGCAGCAGTGCATTTTTGGGAAGTGTGGTGCAGCCAGATGCAAAGCTTCTTGCAGCTCGCTGGGGATGAGCAGAACAAAATCCTGCATCTCAAGAGCCTTTGAGCTGTTCTACAACAGGCTGAAGAAAGACTTCCCATCAGAGGCTCCACCATGCAGAAAAGCATTCGAGATAGATACAAGCACGTAACCCACTCGTTAGGCATGTTTGGGTATCCCAATTAGCCTGGAATACAGACAGGATGGAACACAGCAATTTGCTCCCAGCTCATACCCAGGGTTCCCAGCCCCAGCACAACCAGCAAGAAGAGCTCTTCTCACTCCCACATCCCAGTTCCGCTCCGTTTTAAAACACTTTGACTCACTGAAAGCAGGAGCTGGAGGTGTTGGGGGATGCATGGCCATGCAAGCACTGCCCTGCCCACACTAAACCGACTCCACTGAGAAGCAAAAAAAAAAAAAAAAGTCTCAAACTAATCAAGTGCTTACTCTCCCCTTCCTTTAAAGCTCCCAGTTTTTAATGGGAAGATTAAAACAGTACCCTCTCCTTGGAGAGGGAGAACTGTCTGAATATATTTAGGCTTTGAACCTGCCTTTCAGTCCCATTGGGTGAAGGCAGAGGAGCATTAATTTACGTGGCTCAGATTACACAGCAGAAGCGCAGTTGGCCCCAAGACTCCTTCTGGGGAAAGCTAAAGAAAATACGTATGCAAATGAAGTTCCCACAGAACTAAAATAGGGCCTTTAAACCAGACAAGAACCTCCAAGATAACTGGGGCGTGCTCCACTCCCACCTCCAGTCAGTATCTCCCTCCTCCCAGCCCGCTGCCACATCTATCTTGTCTCTGCAGAAACCCACCCCCGCCTCAGCCTTCGGGCACCACGGGCCAAAAGCTGACACCAAACAGTGAAGATGCCAAAATTCTGCTGAAGTGGAGGCCCGAGGCCTCACAGATGTCACGCCTTCCCCTTTCAAACCCCTCAACCTCCTCTACCTGTAAGAGAGACTGTCAGTCCAAAGCAACAGGCACACGCAGTCGCGTCGTCAGGGGCCACGTAAACCCCCTGGTGGAGCTGGGTCAAGGAAGGAGTTTGTGTCCCTCTGTTCAATCCAGGCTGCCACCAGGTTCAGGCAGGTAGAAAGCGCAAGGAACCCGTTACTGTTGCATCGCAGCAAGAACCAGAGAAGCAACGGGTGTTTGCTCCAGGTCTGTCAAACGGATGCACTTCCTAACGATGGAGACAGCACGAAGAGAAGTTACACACACGCAGGTTAAGTACAAAACCTCAGACAGGGCTGGACACCGCAACATCTCTCTCCCCAGAGAGGCCAGAAAACCCTCCAAAATCCTAAAACTTGACTGAGTTCTAATTAATCTGCTCCCAATTAGCTGTTAAATAGAGAGAGGCTAGCAGCAGAGCCAGGCTGTGGGGGAAAGCTTAGTGATTTCACCCCCTCCCAGGGCTCAGAGCGAGTGCTGGTACTAGCACTCCATCCATCCTCCTACCTTCATCCAGAAGTCATGCTACACCTGAGGACACTCAAGTATCTTTGGCAGCTCAGCCAGCACTCAAGTAGCACATATTCCATTTTGTTGTCTTTTTTTTTTTAAATAAATTTGGGTTATCTTCTAGAGATCGAAGTCTCTGTGCAATCATGAAAGACGAAGAAGGTCCAATTCTGCTACGATGACGTTTCTTGAGCTTTGCCTTATTCCCCTCATCCTGCTCTTGCACTTCAGGGTCACAGGTAGGAAGTGGGTGAGGTCTGTCTGGAGACAGTCAAGTTGCAGCTAGGACCAGGCTCTACACCAGCTCCTTGGACAAACACCTTGCTGCAACCTTTCCTGCAAGTCACCCTAAGAAACACAGTAGACCAAAAGGCATCACCTAGATTGGGTTTAAATGAGTTTTATTTTAGACAATCTACATGACAGATGTTTGGTTTTTTTTTTCTTTTTTTAAAACAATGCCTCCACTCCAAATCAGGGTCAAAATAAGTGAATAAAGCTCAAGATGACATCAGTCCAGTTGTTAGACATTGCCAATTCCTGGTGTTGTGCCGATGAAGAAGAAACAGCAGCCAGCTATGAAGACAGGTGATCCAAAACCATATTGTTTGATTCGTTACTGAAACAAGAGTAGGAAGTGTTAGTTCCAGGTCATGACAGTCAGGGTCAGACAAATCATGTAATTGATTTGTGTATTCCCTAATTCAATCTGAGCTGCCACAGTCAGGCAGGCAGAAAGCGCAAGGAAGTTATTTTTGCATCTTTAGTGCAAACCAGAGAGCAACAGGAGAAGTGCTCATGGTCTATCAGAGGATGCTGAGCAGTTCTACCATCAGACACAGCAACTGGCACCAGCTGCTGAGCAAGCCAGACAAGGCACTCATTCACAAGTTTCAGATTTCCTCTCAAATAAGAGCACATCCCAAACAATTGCTAAAGCTTACATTGTACATGCTGTCTTCACAAGAGCTGTACCAAGAAGCTGGAACAGTTTGTTGCCCACTGGGACACCCTGCTACTATTCTTTCACTCCCTAAGTAGAAGGGGTTATCTGAATTACAAAGCCAAAAAAGGTTGTTCAAGTAAAGGAGAAGCACACAAGCTTCTGGCTCTGAGGAGGTGCCTTCCAGGGACCAGGACAGACATCCCCCTTCAGTCAAGCTGCAGGAGGTGGGTGTTTTGGGGCCAATAAAAGTGCTCCCCTAGTTGGGCTCTTGCTCCACCCCTGAAGTTGGTTCATCTTTACATGACTTGCATACCAGAAAGCCTCCAACAGGCTTTACAGATAAATTTAGCTGGCTATAAACAGACTCCACAAGTCCACAATGACCGGGCAAAGGAACTGGTGATCCCATGCTGCTTGTCTGCAGTGAATTCCATGGCACTCTGAGCAAGTCAAAAAATGCAAGTGCTGGGATCCAAATACTGTTTCCTTGCAACCACATTCCAACAGTTGTTGTTAAATAAGACCAGAGGAGCAGTCTGAGCTCCGGCAGTTGGAGTCCAGACAGAATAAGGTTAAGTACTCAGTCAAATATTACCATGTTCACAAATTCAGGGCAATTAAACAGTTCTTGCATAACAAAATAAGTGAAAGAAGATGGAACATGACCAAGCAAGGTACTTCAGAATTAACCCCACAAGAGGGATCCATTCCAGAGGACACTGTCCTTAATCTGATAGTTTAAGACAACTCACAAATAGACACATCTGACCCAAGGTAATGGCTAAGAAATGCAGAAAAAATTAAGTCACCATGAATCACTGCCATGAAACCGTGCCCCCTTTTAGTAGAATTGAGTAGTATACAAGGGAAGTCTCAGCCACTTTGTCTAAGACAAAGCAGCAATTAGGCTGTACTTATATGAACTTGAAGTTTTTCAAACTGGCAGCTATTGTTCAACTTTGACAAGGATACAACAGAAAAGCGATGCACTGAAAGAGCTAATCATGTAGTTAAGCACATTCATCCACTTCAGGTCAGTACTTACACATTTCTCGATTTCTAAGCCATCCTTAAAAAAAATCATATATGGGGTCACACCATCCTCACGGAAATCCAGGAGAGCCACCATACCATCAGGATTCATGTTCTCTCCTACAAAGAACTTCAGAGAAATGTGTTACTGAGACATTTAATGAGCTATTACCAGGAGAAAGTGCCTTTTTGTACAAGTTCAGTTTAAAAGTCTCCCTGAGCAGCTGCATCTGCATGGACTTTGCTTTCTGCAGCTTGTCCATTTTAGTAGCTCATAATTTGACATGCTGTGACAGCAGAGTAAGACATAGCAGGGGACAAAGTGATCCATCTTGCAAGTCTTAAACTTCCTAAATGTAGTTAACTACAAGCATTGCAAGTTGAAACGAGATCCCCACACAACAGTTTTTCCACTCTTTCTCCTCTCCACTCCCAGAGAAGTTAGATGTCCTCACAACAGGAACCATCCTAACTCTCAACAAGTTAATTTAGCAGATTAACCAATCACAACTTGTATCACTGCAATACTGCTGTTAAAAAAAAAAAGAGTAAGTTTTATTACCTGGTAGTTTTTGAAGTTAGCAAGGATGTGTTTGATTTGTTCTGCAGCCCCTGTCATGAAAGGCTTTACTCTCTCTGGCTTGTGTTCCTCAAGTCTGGCTTTGATTCTGTAAGGAAAAAAAGGAAGAGTTCTGAAAATATGTTCTACCTCAGTAACTTCACACTGCTAATGAATTAGCAGAACAGTACCCACCACCCGTATGAAGCTCATTTTACTTCTAGACTAGTGGTAGACATTAACTAGCAAGTAATTTCCACAGCATTAAGGGTACTATTTATCAGTATCACAATCTGTTTTCACCTTTAATACTAATCTACTGATTATTACCTTGTATTAGCAAAAAAGTTCTATTCATACACATTATTTTTGGACATTTTAACTGTCAAGTCAGAAAAGCTTTAACAAAGCTTTAACAAGCTTTTCTTCACCACCTCACTCCCTTCCACATGAAGGTGGTTTGGCATAGACAAATCAAAAGAAAACAACAAGGTTACAAATAATATCCAAAGCACATGACCAGGTCCTCCACATCAGCCAAGATAAACTTAGATATTCCAGTATCAATTCTTCAGAGCTCCAGTTTTGCCAAGTATTTAGACATTATTGAAGTTCACAGCCAGTTTGGCACCTGTATCAGAACTAACGCCTACTAGGAATAAAGTTCAACACTGTTTTTAAAATCTCAACAACTGACATTTTGCAATCTCATATAAAGGAAAAGCCTAACAACACTTACGCTTTCATGTAGTCCTTGATGTACTTCTTGTAGGATTCTTTTGTAAAGCTGGTTTCCTGAAGGTGGTGGTTTATTACTATATCAACACCAGTTATGACCGTGGCTTCTGTTCCATCTCCCTCAGGACCTTCAGCAGAGGCATTGCCACCAATTAGAGAGTCATCAATTTGACCCTCTGTCCTGGTGACCATCTAGATTTAGAGACATCAAAAAGCTTAACGGCTCTGCAAAAATCTTAACACTACCGCTCTTACACATTCTATGACCTGACAGCAGGGCATGATTTCAGAGCCACAGTTAAGTGCAAGGAATCTGACTGCAGCCCGAGCACAGATTTCTGGAGCCAGGTTCCTCTCCCGGTGCCTGACTGAAGGCTTGTTACACCACCAGCTCTGCACTCCAGCCTGGCTGCCCCAGGCCCTCTCCCCCATCACTGAGGGCAGCAGCCAGCCCTGCCCCGGCCACAGGCACCAGGCTGTGGTGGGTCTCCCCCTCTGGGGCCCCTCGCAGGGAACCCAGCCCCCTCTCCCCAAACCCCGCCGGCCCGGCTCCAGGCGGCGGCCGGGCCCTGAGTCACCGCAGCGAGGCCTGCCTCCCCCCACGCTCCCCGGGGGCGGGTAGGCCACTCACCTTCCCCTCCACTTCCAGGCACAGGCCGTTCGCCACCTCCCGGATCTTGTAGATGTCCGAGAACATCTCGTCCTCTGCGATGAGGGGGGAACAAATATACACAGGCGGGCGTCAGCCTCCGCCCTCCGTCTCCCCGCCACCGGCCCAGCCCACCGCCACCGGCCCACCCTCACCCCCCGTCCGGGCCAAGCTCCGCTACAGTTTCCCGTCGTACACACTCCCGGGCCTGGCCTCGGCCCGGCCGCTCCGTGGCCTTCCTCCCTTCCCCCCAACCCCATATTGCACATGCGTGGCACCGCCAGGCCCAGCCGCCGGGCCCGGGCCGCGGCCCAGCCGCTTCCCCCGACCCAGCGAGCGAGCGAACAACCGACCGCCCCCGTCCCCCGCCCTTACGGCTGATGCAGTCCCGGTAGATGATCATGGCGGCAGCGGGGGAGTGGCGGCGGCGGTGGCGCGGGTCTCTGCGCAGCGACCCGAAGGCGGGCGGGAGTGAGGCGGAAAGGGCCGAGTCAGCGCCTGCCGGGGCTCATATAGCCGGCACCTCCCGGCGCGTCATCGCGCATGCGCGCCCGCCGCCTTCCTCACCCACACCCGCACCCCCCCTCCCACCCGCGCGGCGCCCCCGCGCGGCCGTTGGGCGGCCGTTACGCGTGAGGTGAAGCCGGTCGGTTCTCCCCTCCCTCACACAGATCATGGCGACGGCGGCGGTGTGTCTGTGCCGACCTGGCAGGGGAAGCTGCGGGAGGAGGACAACCCTCTATGCCCTCAGCCTGAGGGCAGTGGCTGTGGTGGGCTTTGCTCTCCGATCGGCCTGATGGCTGTAGTCTTTCTCCTCTTCCCGATTGTTTTTGTTTGTTTTTTTGTTTGGTTGGTTTTTTTTTTTTTCCACCGACCCGGGCATGAATCTTCTCCTCAGCTCTGGCACACGCTCAGTTTTCAAGGAGAAACGCGCCAAGCCTTTCCCAGGCACCTGGAGGAAGCGCTGCTGTGTGTCTCCCACCTCTGCGTGTCTGTCAGGGGTTGCCACCGTGTCATCTGCTGTGCTCACGCGATGAACAGCCTGATAACGTGTGTTATGGGCTGTCCCGGTCACCTCCAGCTGCTGCCTGCTCACCTGCAGGGTGCTTTGCCATCACCTCCATCATCCCTAATGACTACTGCAATGTGAGATGCGCTTACTCGCCACTGAGGAGCTCCTGACACCTTGTGAAGGCCATGACATACATTCATTGTACTGAGTGCTGTGCCTTCTCCAAATAAATGGTATTTTTTTAATGCAGAAATAATGAAGAAGCTGATAGACTCTTCCTGTTATTGCTCCCCCAGGTAGATCAAGTTAGGTATGCTCAGAGACACCACTTCTATGCATGCAGAAGGACTGGATGGGGCAAATATGTTTTTCTTATTTTTACAGGCATATTTTTCCACGGATAAATAAGATTAAATCCAGCAGTCAGGGTCGGGGTGAAAAACAGGACAGTAAAACCTAGGCCTCTTTTTTTCCCCCCTTTTGAGTAATTTTCTGCAGCAGCCTGTCACAGCGGAAATAAATGTGAACCTCCCCTGAACCCTGATGCTTAGAGGACATTGACAAAATACCTTCAAAAGACAGCATGGGATCTAAAATGCTTAATGTTGCTAACGGCCCTGTGCTTGACAAGAGACACCAGGGCACAGGGTACAATTCCTGGTTCACCACCCTCCTCAGGCAGTGAATTACTCATTGCTTTCATTGTGTGTGCCAGAGGAGCTCATTTTATCTCCTCCTCCTCTGCTATCTCTTCCTTTGCTCCAGATATTAGCACCCTTTCTTTTTTCTTTTTTTTTTTTTTTTTTTTTCAGATGATCTAGCTGCTCTTACATAATCTAATTAAATGTATAAGTCGTTCTCTGCTGGTTTTCACCTTCCAGACTACTGCTGCTATTTCAGATCTGAAGAAGGGGTTTCTGCCTAAAAACTTATCTTTTTTTTTTTTTTGTCAGTGGCAGCTGGTCTGATAAACGACAGCCCCTCTTTTCACAAACCACAGTAGAAAAAGAGCAACTTATATCCGTAGGGGTGGGTTGAGTGACAGGGGAACATTTGGCTCCTTCTCCATAGTGTAATATGCAGCTAAAAACATCCAGTTGGTAGGTGTGCTTCAATTTGGTTTTATTTTGAAGAGATTGTTCTAGAAAAATGAATATTTCTGTGGTAGTATCAAAGCCTCTTACAAATTCAGCGGTTGACTCGATTTCCTGGAGTCAGGTTAGAAATCCTTTGGCACAACTGCTAAGGTAGGTGGACCTCCAGGTTGCTTTGCCTGAGACATTAAGAGTCGCAGCTGTGAAATGGGAGATACTCTTTAAAAACGCATCAGTTAAGTAGGTCAAAGCTCCTGTGTGAACACCAATTTGATGTGGAGTTAACCTAAATCAATATCAAGTTGAAAAAGCTTTCAGTGAGACTAGGAGTGTTGCCATAACATGGTTTTGCATCCTTTTAACTTGAGTTGCTTTTAAAACTGATTTAAACTCAGACAACCCTGAATAAATGTGAGTGATATTTTAATTGGTTCGCAAGAAGAACTTCGCCCAGGTAAAAGTGCTGAAAAATTCCTGTGATGCCATATAACCAGAAAATTATGTCATGTGCTGATACTTTGTGGTGAACGAAGTTAGAAAATGCATTAATTTTTATTTATTTATTTTGCAAAGAAACCAGTGTTGTTTGAAGAAAATCTGAGTGCTCTTCACCTGCTTTCTCTATAGACAGCCCCTTCAAGCACCTCTCACATCCAGCCAGGTTAAAGACATTCCAGAGTGGAAGGTTAAATAGGTGATCCCTCCACAGCAGGGCCTTTTTAAATGCCAAATCACATCTAAAATGATGTGACAGGCTTTCCCATTAGTGCACCTCATCTTCAGAGATCTGTAAACCCCCGAGGACTGATGGAAGTGCCATGTTTTATAGATCAGGCTTTTAATATAATTTGAGGAGGATTCTCTAGGCAGGTGTCTGCAGAGTCTCACAAAAGCCTTTCTCATGGAAGACACATCTCAGCTCGTCACAAATTATTGCAGTGTTACTCACTTCCATCAAACATTAGAATCTGGGTATGACTCTGCTCAACTAATTGTGTCTTGGATTAAGATGGCAGATGACAGCTGATATTTCGCAATTATTTCTCTAAGTAAACAATACGTTTTCATCCCAGAGGCAACTCCGGTTGAGCTGTACGAAAAGGGAGAGGATCCTGCCTGCAGCTAGGTCTCCTGCCAGGTGCAGTCAGTGGAAATAAATGAGAGGTGAGGCTGAGCTATGACATAAAGGACAGCACCACCTTTGTAAAAAGGCTGTGAAAGCCACGTGGTGGTGATATTTTACATCATTTGCTGGGTGTGGAGTAGAGGGTCCTAAAAAAAAATTTTAAAAATGAATATATATTATTATTTTCCGGTAGAGAGAAACTGGAAAATCGAAGAGTAAATGACTGAGCAAGACCTGGCACTGCGGAGAGGCCTGGTAGGGCAGTCTGTGCCCAGTGCCCCCCTCCCCACTAGGTTTCCTGGCATGAAGGCTCTTGCACTGGGAGGGGGGATGGATGACAAGTCCGTGATCAGCTTGTGCCTTCAGGAATCTGGCCTGGAATTTAGGACTGAACCAGGAGCCGCAACTTTGTAGCCCTTCATCCCTCCCAGATTGAAACTGTAGCTCTAACTGGTTTTGTTCAAGCAGCCTTTTGGATCTTGAGCCAAAATTTGTAATTTAGATCTATGTTGGCAGTGTGTTAAGCCAGAGTCCCAGATCTCAAGATTGGTACCTGAAAGAGTTGAGCTTTGATCGAGTAGCTTATCGCATCTGATCTATTCACAAATAATAGGATATGGTAGATTGGGTTAGATAATTAAAGATATCCCAGACAAAGGCATCCCTTTTTAGGACACAAGAAAGGTCTTCAGCTCAGCAACAACCCTTCCTGAACTCTGAAGAAATGCAGGTGTCGTTACCCTGGCGCTTATGGTACTTGTGATTCTTCCTGTTGCAGCTGGGTCCCTGCAGCTGAAGATCCTCTGCGTCTTCCTTGGCTGTAGACCCGCAGCTCTCTTTGTCTCCATGGCTGGATGCACTTCTTCAAACAGACACAGAGGTCCCTGCACAGCAACAAAAAGCCCTTCGTGCCTGCCACATTACACGCACCACTTCAGCTTACCTAAAGCCCTGCCAGTGAGGATGCGTGAGGGTGTCAGGCTGCACTGCAAACAGGGTGTTTGAGGAAAAACAGGACTGAAATAGCCAAGATAAGAACTTGGAAGCAAGGTGCTGCCCAAAGCTGCAGCCACATTTTAGACTTAGGAACCTTATAAACATCCATGTGACTAAAAGAACTATGGTAGAAAGGCCTGCTCCTGTCTTTGGTCTGCTATCACTTGGTGTTTCACCAATATGTTGAGTGAATATTAGAGGAGACTTCTTCTGGGGAAGAGGAGACTGAGGGGAGACCTTATCGCTCT
>BJBW01004845.1:0-63095 GCA_004320125.1 Scolopax mira
GCACTGGAACAGGTTGCCCAGGGAGGTGGTTGAGGCCCCTTCCCTGCAGACATTCAAGGTGAGGCTCGACGAGGCCCTGGGCAACCTGGTCTAGTTGGAGGTGTCCCTGTGACTGCAGGGGGGTTGGACTAGATGACCTTTGAAGATTCCTTCCAGCCCAGATGATTCTATAACCCAGAGATTGCTTGCTCCTTCAATTTTTTCTCTCTTGTGTGACTACAGTAGCCACTGGTATGTTTTAATAATATTTTTATAATCAAAGATGAGCAATTTGTAAATTTTACGGACTACTACCACATGGAGAAGGTAAGTTAATAAAGATGCCAGTATCTTAATAGAAGATTTGATAATATGCATATTTAAGAGGTAACAAGCTGTAAGATTATGTTTTCTGGGAAGCTAGTGTGTTAACAGCAGTTTTTCTCCACAAACGGATAGGCTGTAGAACAGGTTTCTTTAGCTCTCCATATTTATATACATTGTATAAAAAGTGTATACTAGCTGACTTCTAGATGCTCTTGAATGGAGGGACAGTGAGAAGACCAAGTGAATGGAAACACATGTGAAGTATGAAAGTATTTATTATGAATACCCTCCTATATACAAAATACTCTTAATTTTTCTGCTAATAAAAAAGATTGTTCATTTGAAAAAAAAACACAGAAAACCAAACCAACCGCTTCAAGTTTTACTTTTAGATATGAAGCACTATATTGGATGAATTTGAATAGTGGGGTTTTTATTGTATCAAGAGAGTCCTCTTCATCCCTGGCTGTTCTTTGACTTAGTACAGGTAAGAGTGCAAATCTGTATTTTGAAAATTTGGACTTTATATTAAGCAAACCTCAAAGCTGCTTTTTATGTCCTTCCGTAATTTTTTTTCTCAAGACTACTTTTCCATTATTATTTTGGGAGCAATTTATGACAAAATGGTGACCCATTTGTATTGGAATTACAAGTGAGTAACCAGTCTGAATTCCCTAACCTTATGGCCTTAACAGAACAAAACAGATCTGCCTGAAACTTAATGCTATCTTTTGTGATTGAGTGATACATGAGAAAAATGAAAAACTTGCGAATTGAGTCTCTTTTTGTACAGAACTGTCACTGCTCTGCGTAGCTGATACAGACTCTTTTCAGCTGTTGCTTTCAGAACAAAAAAGATGAAGTCTGTGACTGGATTTACTCCCACTATCCTAGTCTGATTTTTGTCCAAAGCCAAGCCTGGTGACTGCAAGGTTTCAATCATTTGTCCCATTAGAGTGCCAAGGTCTAAGATTCTGACTTTTCTGTGTTCTGTAAGTTCATTGTCAGTTTTTAAAGTATCTTGGTTTCAATAATCAACGTACTATTTTTATCCTGTGTGTGGAATTAAAAAAAAAAATAATTGTGAAATAAAAATATTCTGCTCTCTTCTCCAAAGAATATTACATGGCTTTTTATGGTCTTCTTTTCTTTTTTCTTTTAGTCTATACATCTTTAAAGTATGTTAACTTGAAAATACTTCTGTTTTCAGCAAAAAGCAGCTGTGTACCTGTTTTGTTCTTAAAAGTATGAGCTGCTTAAAAATGCTATAGCTGATAATCATGACTGAAACAGGAAATACTAATTTTATTGTGGGAAGGGGAAAAAAGGGCTGGGTGGCATTTTCTGAATATAAGCCAGCAGTGTACTCAGTGGCTAAGAAGGCCAATAGCATCCTGGCTTGTATCAGAAAGTATAGCCAGCAGGACTAAGGAAGCAATCTTCCCCCTGTATTGGGGACTGGTGAGACCACACCTTGAATACTGTGTTCAGTTTTGGGCCCTCACTGCAAGAAACATTGAGATGTTAGAGTCTGTCCCAGAAAGGGCACTGAAGCTGGTGAGGGGTCTAGAGCACAAGTCTTATGAGGAGTGGCTGAGGGAACTGGGTTATTTCAGCCTGGGGAAAAGGAGACCTCATCGCGCTTTACAGTTGCCTAAAAGGAGGATGTAGTGAGGTGGGAGTTGGTCTCTTCTGTTAAGTAACAAGTGACAGGACAAGAGGAAATGGCCTCAATTAGCATTAGGGGAGGTTTTAGAATGGATATTATGAGAATTCTCTTCACTGAAAGGGTTATTAAGCATTGGAACAGGCTGCCCAGGGAAGTAAGTGGTTGGTCCTTAAATACCACCATCCCTGGAGGTATTTAAGAGACGTGTAGATGTGGTGCTGAGGGACATTGTTTAGTAGTAACTTGGCAGTGTTATCTTAATGGTTGGACTTGATGATCTTCCAAACATTATGATTCTATGATTCTGTGTTTAGGATATTTGTAACAGCTGTAAAGTGTGTATATAGCAGTTGTTTGGTTGTCTTTTTTTTTTTTTCAATACTGCTCAATCTTGATATGCTGCTTTCTTGTCCAGCCAGTCTCAACATTCTAGTGAAGTGGTAGGAGTTACTTAGGTAGAGCTTTCTACTAAAAAGGAATAAAATAAACCAACAGTAATGCTATTGAGTTGGGGAGCAGGGAAATCTTTGCCAGATGGGAGCGGGGTGAGTGAATGGGGTGTGTATGTGTGTATGCCTATGTACACATCTGAAATGTAGAAAGAGAAATAAAACATGACTGTGACTGTTTCATTGTCTGTTCCACACATGCAAAAGAAGCAAACCACTATCTAGATCTGAAATAGACCACTGGTTCTTATTTGTTCTTTTGACAATCTGGGTTTTATAAGTCAGCAGAAAAAGACAGTTTATTCTTGGTCTGTGAAGTTTGCAATCTAGAATTATATTTATTGATTGCTAGATAGCTATTTATGGTGAAAATGCTACGTTACTTGACTGCTAGTTTTCATTATTTTAATCCTATTGCAATTTTTAGAATGGAATATAGTATAGGTAGCATTCTTAATGGGTATGAATTGTTATATAACTGCATTATTGAGATAACACTGTATGGTGGCACACACTTTTTCAAATGCCTTGTTAATTAGTCAGTATTTTAGTCCAACCTACTTCTAGTAGCAACTGAAGTTTTATAATAGAAGGGGTTTTCTTGGTTTAGTTTCTAGAACAGAATTTCTAGAACTTTGGCAACCTTGAAAGTTTGTTTAGGTCAGTTTAAATTACTCCTAGTTACTGAACTTTTTTAACAAGACCAAAAGCCTGTGTTCACAACAACACTGAAGATCAAGGTACTGAATAATGAGGGAGACTTAAGGCAGAAGATATGGCATGGCATATGGTGCCAAAGCTCTTGAGCTCTGCTCAACCTGCACTAGCTAGCAGAAGCCACAAAGGTGCAGAGCTTTGCTGTCTATCTCAAAAATTATCATCTATAAAATATTTGGATGTAAAAGATGGCAAGAAACTTGATGTCCTTTTAAGTTCCAGGTAAGGTACACATTACTTTGCATTCCTTCCTGTGCATGGACTAGGAGCATGAATCTAAAATTAGAACTATTATAACTAATGTTTGGGGAAAAAAAAATACAATTTATGACTTGGAAAACACACACTGAGAGAATGAGTTCTCTTTTAAAAAATGTAGTCATTTGCATTTTGTTTCACAGAAAACGTATTTGAATATATTGAACTATATTGTCCTAATGTAATCTCCTATTTTCTATTTACATTTTTAATATGTTCTTAAATATGTCCAAAACCTACTTACTATTGTTTTATTTAGGAGAATCTTAGGCTGTATCTGAATCATGTTGAAGTCTGCTAAATCTTAGCTGGTGATATTTTAAATTGAGATAGTAAACGCCTTTTTTGACACTGTTTTTATTTCTGTGATGCGTGCCGATTTCTAAAGTGTGTGCAAAAATATGGGGAGTGGATTTGTCTCTTAGCCAACTATTTTTTTCCCCATTTTATAGGTGGCTATTACTCCTGTGTCACAAATGCTGAATAGCTGTAACTGCTCAGTAGTTAAGTACACTTATTTAAGTTCTGCAGCAGATGGCCTCTGTAAATGCACAAGCCCAGGGACTATCTTACTGAAGATGGAAAGAAAATTACAGTATATGGCACATGGCAAAGTGAAACTGTTATCCCTGCTAATTATTCAGTAATTTAGATGTGTTGTATGTTTTTTCTTTTCCTCAGACAGTAAAGTCTATAAAAGTCCATGACAAATACTGCTTTCAAATAGTTCTGGTAGAGTGAACAGACCTTGTCCTTAGTAATTTTTTCTTTTAGGAGGCAGGCTATTATCTGTGCCTTTCCTCATCTCTTCTTCACTAGTGCCTTTGGGGTACTTCTAGTTTGATTGGCAGGCTGGCATATTTAGTCATGTCTGCAATACAGACTGTGTGTTTTTCATTCAGAATGACACAAACTATGCCATGTTTGAAATAAGTTATTGAAGCTTCATCTTCAATAATAATGGATTTTAAATTTTAAACTGGAAATTTCGTACAATCAAAATGCTGTGTTTTTTTAATATAGAAGATAAAAAAAAATCTATCTGTCAAACATAAATGGAAAAAGAATCAAAATGAGGCAATCCTGCCCAGAAACCAAGTTTTAGTTTCAGGTTTCTTCAATAACTTCTATTTTGCCATTCAATAAAGAACAAAGGGCTGCAAACAGAAATAGAGATAGTAATTGTAATTGCCCGTATTAAAATTGCTTGTGAAATAGACTTCTCTGCAGCTATATCAGGGAGGCGGAGAGCAACAAAAACCAAACCAAAGCAAAAAGCCAACAACTTCCCCTCTCCACTAACAGGTAATATAAATTATTTATTTAGTATCGGTGAACAAATTTTTTCTTTTTTTTTGGTCAGGCAAACAGAATATATTCTAGACTGTAGTGTAAGTATATAAACATTACAGTCTAGTTGGAATGGGAATCCAAGATGTAGTAAAAATGTTTTCTTAGTCAAACTAATTGAAGAATAATTTATTTATAATTTTGTAAGATATGTAAAGGTCTTTTATCTCATTCCAACCTCCAAAAAATGTTTATTCAAATCAGAATTGTTATGTAAAACATACACTTTTATAGGCTTCAAATTTCTTAGTATAAGACAGATACCATATCCTAAAACATCCAGTATTAAAACCTTCAGAAAAGGTATTATTTCCCCATTTCGCTTAATGGGTGAAATCATAGTGATTTTTATATATGTCATATATTTTTATATATTTTCTTTGACTTCAGTGAAACTAGAATCAAAGTGTCTGGTTTTGGGCCCCTCACTACAAGAAAGGGCCGTGAAGCTGGTGGGGGGTCTAGAGCACAAGTCTTATGAGGAGTGGCTGAGGGAAATGGTATTTTTTAGTCTGGAGAAGAGGAGGCTGAGGGGAGACCTCATCATGCTTTACAGTTACCTAAAAGAAGGATGTAGTGAGGTGGGGGTTGGTCCCTTCTGTTAAGTAACAAGTGACAGGACACGAGGAAATGGCCTCAATTAGCATCAGGAGAGGATTAGGATGGATATTATGAAAATTTTCTTCACTGAAAGGGTTATCAAGCTTTGGAACAGATCGCTCAGGGAAGTAGTTGAGTTGCTATCCCTGGAGGTATTTAAAAGATGGATAGATGCCGTGCTTAGGGACAAGATTTGATGGTGGTTTTGTCAGTTAGGTTGACGGTTGAACTCGATCTTAAAGGTCCATTCCAACCTAGACAGTTCTATGATTCTCTGTATCCAAAATCTGTCACCAAATCCTGTTGATATATGGATATGGATTAATGGTATTTGGGATGCTGACAGTTTTGGGCTGTTTCCAAGTTAGTCCCTCTGTATCTGAAAGAGAGATACCATTCTTATTACAATATTTTATACTGTACTTATCAGGTCAGAGGATCTCTGTACTCCTCAGAAGGATCACATTAATTCTTTATTTCTATTGTGTATTTACTTTGTATATTCCTCTTTGTTTTGCATTTTGTGTGTATTTAATCTGGCTGATTCTACTCTACTATTACACCATGTAATTGAGTGTTGTCTATGAAAAGCAATGGTAGTAAATTATGAGTATCATATTCTTGGAATGAATTTGATGACCAATTATGCTATTTTTGTCTCTGATATTTGAATGGAAATGGGAGACATTCAAATGCAATTCCGGGCATTGTCAGTCTTTTCAGTGTTGTATCAGTGTTAAGATTGAAAGAGGGCTGTAGAGACTTTTGAACAGGATTTTCAATCACGTGATCAGTTTGTATGAAAAGCACTTTGAGGTTATATATTCCTTGTGTTGAAGGAAGAAATAAAGGAATTGATTTCTAAATTCAGCAAACTAGTTTCTTTAAATTACTGGATATTTCAGTAGGAGAGCTGAATGGTACTTTAAAGATCTTGATTTATGTTAAATATCTGATTTTGTTCCCTGCAGTTCAAGAGGGATGTTGAGGAACTGAGGAGCAGCAATAGGATGGTTAGAAGGCCCACTGCTAGAGCAAATTACCTACCAAGAGAGGTTGACAGAGCTAGACTTGTTTACTCTGAGAGAGAACCAGCTGTTGGGTCACCTGAGAGTATCCTATAGCTGCCTGAAGGGCAGTTCTGAAAATGATAATCTGAATTTTTCTCAGTGGCACCAGATTGGCCACAAACTGTGATATGGTATGTTCATGTTATACATGAGGAAGAATGCTACTGGGAGGCCAATATAGCCGTGGAACAGGTTGCCTGGTGAAGCTGTTGAATTTTCCATCTTTGGAGGTCTTGAAGACTGCAAGACAAAAACCCATGCTTGATCTTTTCTAGCGTTGATGATAGTCCTGCTCTGAGCAGAAGATTGGGCTGCATGGGTTCCAGAAGTCCCTTTCAGACACTCCAAAACTTACACTGATTAATTTCTTGTTCATCATCGATCCCCTTTCTTTTATTACCCCATTCTAAAATGACTGTGGCTCATATGTTTGTTTGAAAAAGCAAACAACACTGCCAAAAAGCATACCCTATACACATTAAGGCATTTGCAAAAGATATTCACAAAAATTTTTTTTGAGAGAAAATAACAATACAAAAAATTTTCCCTCCACTGATAGCATTTAAGAAAACCATCTTACTTCTCACTCCTGAAAAAAACAGAACTGATAAATAAATATTCTGGGTTTTTCCATACTACTTAAAATCCTGCTTCCCACTTAAAAAAAGCGCAAAGTATTTTTCCACCCCAGACAGCAGTTAATAACAAAATATTAAGCAGGAAACAATATAAAAAACCCATCACATTATTTCTGTGAGTAGTGTTCGCAATGCTATATCTTATTTCACACCTGTTTTATGACCTGTATAATTTCTGTTTCTTTGCTTCTTTTAAGCAGTTGCCCTAAGTCAGTCACCACATTCCTCTAATAATTAATTGGAAGTTGACAGATATTACCTCATCTACCTCCTTCCCTAGCTGAGTTTTTTTTTTTTTTTAAATCTGATTTTCTGTGGATACTATCAATGATTTCTGTCTTGTTTAGTGACTTCAGTTCCAGGCTGGTAACTCATCTTTATCATTAATATTTTCAGCATTTACACTTTGATGAATTTTCCTTTTCTATGTGTTTAAGGGGTATCAAAAGCACCGCAAATGTTTTTACTGCTGTACTCTGAAAATAAAGTGAAGAGCCCTTATCTCTTTCATTGTGGGGTGTAGTACTCTCCTTAGCTGGGGTTATTACCGAGCCACTCACATTTAAGCCACAACACATTTCTGTGATGAATTCTGGCATATTACAAAGTGAAAAGAAAATAAAAATGTGAGGACTAATTGCTGAGGTATTCCTGGCAGAGAAGAGAAATGCAGCAAGGACAGAAGAGATCTGAAATTGGCTATACTATCTAGTCTATAATATCTCCTGTATTTTCTATAATTTGTGGTCCAAGTGTGATATTTTGTAGTGCCAGAATTGATACTGTTCCATGCTCTCTTCGTGGTCTTGATTATTGCATGCTTTTACTGTGTGGTCAAAATGAGGTGTTGCAAAGAGAGGAAAAAAAATGCCTGGAGCTGAAGCCTATTTTATAGAATAGAAATAAAAAATGTAGGAATGAAGATGGTGTTCACATTATGTACGTGAATGGCAGTGTGTGAAGTGGCATGTTAAAAATATAAATGATAATAATGATAAAGACTTATCTCTTTGTTACCTTTTATTCAAAATAGTTACATTTAATATTAATTGCCAATATATTGTAGCTAAAAGGACACAGTGAAATGATGGGCAATATGAGGTGTTCTGTTTGTTTCTGACAAAATCACTTTAGTGTGATGCACAAACCCTTTCCCAATTGAAAAGGAAGTTCAAATGGTAGGGCTATCTCTAGCTTCTATTTTCTGTTTTCATCATGTAGAATACTCTTTAATATTCAAAACGTGATAGAACTCTTCCAATTCAGAGCAGGGCTAGTTGATTTTTGTATATTCAGATTAAAGGTATAGTAACCTTTGAGTGTATATAAAAAAGTTATGCTGGCCTAAGGATCTTACATTAGAGAGTTACACTGCTACTTAGATTAGAGAGTGAATCAATGATGTGTATTACACTGTCCACTTTACAGGTTTCTTAGCAAGTGCTGTTTATTATCCATCTCAGAGAAATGATCATCCAAAGTTACTGGTTGCTCAGCAGGTTCCGTAGACAACAATCTGCTGAGATTTAAGCAGACAAAAGCTCAATGGATATTACTTTTCAAATTAGTACTGCAGTGCTGTTAATTGCCCTTAATTAGCAAATCTTTCTTTAAGTATTCAGATTGCAGTGATGTAATTTGTTTTCCTAGGTAACTGATCACCTAACGTGACAGATCAGCTCGGTATGGAAAGCTGCTTTTAACAAACTCAGAGTAATGGCATGTTTCATTGAGTGTTTTGATTGAAAACACAAATGGTGATTTGTCTTGGCCCCATCCAGTCCTTCCATCTGGCTTGCTGTCGCTTTAAGGTGCGAGGTGGGTGTTTGGGCAGTGTGCTCTCAGGTCATTGAATGCTGTTGCTTGTGCTCCATTCAGCGGGATGGATGCTCAGAGTTTGGGAATGCATCCACTGGGGAGGCATCCCTCCTTTGCTGCATGCACAGGGACTGGTGCATAGAACTAGGAATGGTATTCACAGTGATGGTGAAATATCTACAAATTGACCTGTAGTGTGTGAGATTAGGCCAGCCTGCATCAAATAAGGTTATCCCTTCCACAGAGAGGCAAATTTAACTTTGTGATAGTATTTTTGTGTTTCATATAATTTCATATTGTGAGAGTATTTGTGATAGATGTGCTGTGATAGTATTGATAGTGATAAAACTTCTCAATTTCCTTTTAAACTGAGTGGCATGTGTAGCCTACTACATGATTAGAGCCCTCATCTGCTTGACTTTTTAGAATTTGAATTTTCCACATATCACTGGCCAAAAGAGAATTATAGATCATAGAGCAATGATTGAAATTCTTACTACGATGGATTTTGATATTTTTGAAACTCACAAATGAGTGTACAAGATGAGGTACCAGGCATGTTGAACCAATACAATTTATTTTTCATTGTCCTCGTGGCTTTGTTAAGCAGTTCAGAATATGGAGTCCAAGAAAATACCAGGAACTACATGGAAAAAGGAAAGACAGAGGGGTGGAGGGTTTTTTTGAGTCCATGCTTTTATCACGTTTCACTTTCTGAATATTGGTGCCTTTTGTTTTTCTGTCTCATTATACAGACCTTAAGGAAAAAAACTACATTGTTGATCTTGTTAATGGCTTGTTTATTGTATATCTTTTTTTTTTGTTTCACAGTAAAGCATGCTGCTATTTCCTTAACCTTATTGTTTTCCATTTTCTCAGTCTGAATTTCAAAAAGAAGCAGCATGTTTTCTCCCTAAAATGAGGAGTTACAATAGATTTCACATATGAAACACCTGCACAATAGGAAGTGAAACAGAACTTTTTTGCTCTCACTGTTTTATGGCAAGATTTCTGTTGCCTTTCCTTCCTGTAAACAAAAGGAGTCACTTAGAGAGTGGGAAATAGGCTGTTTACAGGATATTTTCTGTATGAAAGGAAGGAAAAGTGCCTTTACAGAGATCAGCCTATTGTGTTGGTAATATTGGAAGTTATATAGAGTTAAATTGAGTTTAGTATTTGGAGGAGAAATAAACAGCAAAATACATGTAATCACTTCAGTCTTGACCCTGAGAAGTGTTAGGTGCCCCCATTAACTGCTGAAATCAAAGCAGGAGTTTGGAGATGAAGTTTTTTGGTTTGGTCTCCAGTCTTATGTGCATTTTGTGGTCATCATAAGAACTTGATCAGATACAGGCTACGCTTCAAAAGAAAAGTTGAGAGTTTATGGAATGTGGCTTTTACTTAAAAACAAGCAGTTTTGATACTTGTACTTTTAATTGCTGGTTCAAGTTACTTTTGTGCATCTGTCTTCCAGCTGGTTGTCTTTGAAATACAGTTGTCTTTGCTACAGAAATGTTATAATTGAATTTTTCTTGAAAGTAATGGCTTCAAATGTACATGTAGAGTGTGCATATCTCAAAGTTCTGCTTCATCTGTGAAATACATTAACTAGAATTCTGATGTGAAGCAGGATATCTTTTTCTGGCCTGTGTTATAAAATTAATTTCTGTGAATATCTATTTGATTTTCATTTATCTTCTGTAGCACCAGCAAGACCTTTATGACCAGTAAGAATTGTGGATTAGGCATTTAACTCTAAATTCTGTTTAAGCATTATAGAATAATCTGGCTTTCTTGAAACCTCAGGTGTATATATATAAGATGGGACAGACAATAGCTTGGCCAATAAAACTGAGCAAGGTAGAGAAAGATATGCATTCAATATTATCTGTCATTAGCTCTATCTATTTTATCTGCAGTTCTTTTACTGTAGTCACACTTGAGAATTGAGATTTACTATAGCAGGTTTTATCATTTCTCTGTTCCATATGTTAGAAGTAGTTAATATTTGAATAGTGAGAAAAGGCAATTGTGACCATGGAAATTAAGAAAGTAAAAAAAAATCTTGCTTGCTTAATAGAGACTTAACTCCACTTCTGGTTTCAAAATGGGTATTTGACTAGAAAAAGCCTTAACGCAGTGTTCCCTGTTACAGATTTTTTTTTCATTTATTTTGCTTTTTTTCTTTCACGATGGATACAGTTTCTCAGACATAATTCTTAATGTCTGGGTATTTCAGTCTAATTTGACAAATAAGATCAGAGCGCGTACATGTGTGTATATAAATGGCAACTGAGAGTGGTCTGTCTTCTGGCATGTCTTGGTGAATGGAGCATGTATCCTGTCTTTGTCCTTACAGAAGAAATAGAATGATTCCTTTGCTGCCTGTATTTGATTTTGTGTGTTTTTCTAGGCCAGAAGTGTCTGTCTGCTTGTTTGCTTTATCTTTTTTTTTTTTTTTTTTAATTCTTTCTTCATTACAGATAGAGTTTTAGAAAAAAACCTATTGCAGTCATGAATGAGATTTTGTGTAGGTGTAGAGGAAAGCATAAGGTTTCTTCTTAAAAGTTTGGAGTCTTGAATGCCAAGAGTATCCTACAACCTAGACCAAATGACTCAAGACATTAGCTGGTCATACGTTACATTTTTAGAGTTTTTATTTTTTTTTATTTTTAGATCTTCATGAATGTGGGGGCAAGATGGTATAAAGAAAACTCTTAGAATGCTGGTGAAATAGTTCATTATTCTTTAAAAATACGCAATTTTTTTTTTTCAATTATTAAATGTTTTTTTCCCTGATGCAGTGTTCTCTATAAGAATTTGGGATTAAAAAAAATAATACATGGACTAAGCCTAGTGTTTTCTTATTTGACTATCTCACAAAAGAACTATATAATCCTCTAAATCCTACTTTACTCCATAGATCAATTGATTTCACTTCCTAGTCCCATAAACGGGCAATCTGGAAATTGTCTTTGAGACAGATATTTTGAAGTTTGCTCTTCTAGTGATGTGCAATGTGTGAAGGCATCTTAATTATTTTTTGTGAAAGAGAACATTAATAAGAATAATATTTTCATAAATTTATTTATAGATAATTGAAACCATTTTCTTTTGGAAAATTGACCAGATTATGTAGCCATTCTAAAAAATGTATTTTCCATTTTTGCACTTACTTTCTTCTCATGTGAACTTTTCTGGTTCTCCATCCGTGTTGACTAATGGCTGATGTTTCCTCTTATACAGATAATATAACTTAAGAATTCAGAGGCTCCTTTTGGAAAATAAAAATGGATTTTGGTTATTCTTATCTGTCTGGATGGGGCTTATTGAATATTTTTGTGTGTTTATAAATATTTGATTTTTAATTTATGATTCAATTTCAATTTTACATTGGAACAAATGTCTAACTATGAGTTAGTTAGACTAACTAGTCTATGGGACTAGAAAGTGACACTATGAGACTACATAGGGACTTGTACCTATAAGGGTGTATGTGTATCACTTACAAATTGCAATAATTCTTGTTTTAAATTGTTATCTCCAGTTTCTCAGATTAGACTAAAATACATACCAGTCTATAATTTGTAGAAGGATATATAGTTTTACTCCCAGCAATAAACTAGGTGAGAAAACAAATTTGTCCTGCTGGACTTCCTTTCTTTTTTCAACTGTTGGTTTTACCATGTGCAAGGTTTGTTTAGAATTTGGATACTCTTATTTCTTGTAGGTTTTAGGTGTTGGTTACTGTATTCTTAAGTTCTTTTTTCAAAGATTCATGAAATAAAAAGGTTAAAATGTTTTGTCTCTGGCTTTAGTTTCAGCTTGTACTTCAATGAAGTTTATGTTTGAAATTTGTCTTCATCAAATGTATTTTTTAAGTTGGGAATGAATTTTTTCTATTTAATATCCTTGTTTTTTTAATTGTACCTTCTGTTGGAAAACAGATTAGTCATGGAATAGTATTGGTTAACACTGCTACTGGTAGTTTAGTTTTGGTTTAGGTCTCCAACAAAAACTTCACTGGTGTAAGGGCTGGCTCAAGCTCTAGGTTGGAACTACACCAGGATGTTTTTGGTACTGTGAGCATACAGGTAATGTTAGACTTAAGTGCCTGCCCAGTTTTGACTAGGCCTAAAATGAGGATAATAGTAAACTGTCCCACATTCCATTTGCTTGGGCTTTTTGTTTGTTTATACTACTGATGTCTATAATACCTAGATTTGCAGTTGACAGGATTTTGAGGCTTTGTGTTTTTTTCCACTGTATGTGCTGTTCTGTAAAATACTTACTAGAATTATTTTTATCCCTATGGTGGTGATTTAGTACAGGAAATAACATCTGTTCCTGCTGTGTGTGTTTTCTTTTTCCTTTCTTTAAATATGAATGCAACATTGTGTATTTTCAAGCTAGATTTTTCTATCTGAGGTCATGCTAAAATGAACTCCCTTTGACACTGTGGTAACTCAGATATAAAATAGAAAGCCAAATCACCTTTTGGTGCATGATAGTTTTATGTTCTATATCTCTGTATGTTGATTAGAGCTATCTAAAATATTTTTACTTTACATATAATTTTATTTTACTTCATTCAGAAGTAATGTTTTCCTGTTTGTGAGCTTGAGTTTTCTGCACTTTAGTCACCTTTGTTAATATTTCAACAACTTTCTGTTTTGTTTGGATTTTTCTGGGGTTTTTTTGTCTGTGAAATGCAAAGTTTTCAGTGTCAGATACTTCGTTGGCTGTAAGTCATCCCACAGATTTTCATAGAATGCTTCTAAACTTCTTGGATGAAGTAACAATTATCTTCCCTCAAAACATTTTATGGAACTTAATTAATTTTTCTCAGACTTGTAATTGACAATATTCTTAAACTACTTGGGGTTCTATGAATAGCTGTGGACCTTTTATTGTGACCTTTGAAGCAGACCCATAATGAAACAGTCTGATTGTTCAGCAGCTACTGGTTCACAACCTCTTCCCTGGCAAAGATTTTTTCCAGTTATTGCCTGGAACTTAGGCAGATAATGGCTTTAAATTCTCTGTTACAACACATACATATGCTATTTGTTGCACTAGGACAAATTTTAAAGCCAGTGAGTTGTTCTTGATATTTTATTTTCATGTATAAATTAGTAGATTCTCATTTTACACAGGTATTCATTTAATATTATTGTTTTTATTTATGCCTTAGTGCCTTATCATAAGTGGACATGTTAATCTGAAAATAAAAAAAAATCCAAACCTTTCTCATTTAACTTGCAGGTATCTCCATTTTACTGATATCAGAAAAAAAAGTTACTCAAGTTGGCATCCTTTGGGAATTCTTCTAGCCAAAGGTAAGCATAATTTCTAATCAGTGAAAAATATATTTTTAGTATTTAGTACTAGAGTATATTTAGGATTACCCTGCCTTCTAAATAAAATGGCAGCTGTGGTACTGTCAGTCTTGATGTTTGACATCTCACAAACTGAATTTCTTTGGGGTATCTAGAGCATATTAGCAAACCCATAAGAGAATCATTTATTGGCTCAGCGTACAAGTGAAGTTCAGTCTTTTTTTGAAATCTGTAACTTGGCAGATTGCCTCTCATTAAATATTAAAGTGTATGGTAGAATCACTTTGAGGCAACACTTATTATACAGCTGCTATTATACAGAAGGATGATTGCATTCCTTAATGCATTGCATTGGATAAGCCAAAAATAAAATCATAATCTTGGTGATTTGGAGATTCTTAGCTTGATCTTCCTATCTAAAAGAGCTCATATGACTAGAAATAGACAATACCATAATACACTGAAAGTGTCCTCTATAAGGGCTAATTAGGCTGCTTGTAGAAAATCCTGAGACTACAATTGCCAAAAATCATGACATCTTGGTATTTTCTGCAACAGGAGTCAAGAGCTACAGTCATCCTCCTGTAGCTCCTAATTCTGCAAATCCCTTCGTCTAGTCCAACTGGATTGCTTTATTATTCTCATGTATGGCTCAGGTTTAGAAATACTTCATGTTGGCTGAACACAATCTGTCATCTAACGAAGACATGTTCCCTGCAGCACAGTAAAGAAATGAATAATCTATTGGGGGTTGAGCATGTTCCTGCACATATGTGTGTGCATGTTTACTTCTGAATAAGACCTACTTTTGGGGGATTTATACATAAATTGTTTACATTCAACAGCATGCAAACATTTGGGAAGTATTTAAATACAAACTTTAAAGACTTGATCAAATTTGTTCATTCTATTTTCACTCCATGGGTTCAAAATACTAGAATCTAGAGAGAAATATGCCACATAAAAATTTCTTCAGCTAATAGAGTAATCTGGTCGCTGTCAGACATGGTAAATATGAACTGTAACTACTTTTGTTTGAAGAGTGGAGTATCATATTAATTATGATAAACGATGGAAAATAAATTGTGTATAATTGTATGAGATGAGTAAGAGTTTCAGAATTATGCTTAGTTACTTGTGGTGCAGATGACAAACATTCAATCTTTTACAAACTGTTTGAAAAAAGAACTAACTTAAAAGAAAAGCAATGATATGCATGCAAACTTAGCAATATGGATTTCTCATATAACAAGGTGAGAGAGACTGAAGTGAGAGGAGGAAGTAGTTGTGGGAGACTTTGTCTGTAGAGGAAAAATAGAATCGTACAGGGCCACTGTACCTCTTGTCACTCATTCATTATTCCTGGGGCAGTCTAATGCCAAAAGTGTATTAGAGGTGTCTACCAAAAATTAAAATTCTACAGCTGCTGTAGGAGAAGGTAGGAAAGAAAAATGCTGAAACTTTTATTTAATTTTTCTGCTTTCCTGTTTGCGCTGAAGTTACCCAAAAGTGCTGTACTCATGTTCCTTCTTTTGATGTCAAGGGTGATTTTGGGAGGTTGAAGTTGAATCCCTGTTACCTCCCTTTCTGGATTAATAGTATTATGAGGATATGATCAATGTCAAATGAAATCAGATTAAAAGCAGACACAGAGAAGTTTTAGGTAGTCTTCTAGGCTAGGCTACTAATTTTTATAGTAGTCACTTTTTCTCTTTTGTCTTTTTGTCTTTTGCAAAAGCAGAAAAAAGGACTTATTTTTCTATGTATGAAGGTATATAAGTAAATGTCTAGAGAAACTTGTCTAATTTATCTATTTTCTTGATTATTGTTATAACTGAAATGGTGGGTTTTCTAAGAGTAGATAAAATTTATATATGTGAACTATAAATTATGTAAGTTATGCTTCATATTATTATTCTATTCATTCTAGTCACTTAATTTCCAGTCTTTTCAAGCACCATACTTCTGGAGTAAATACAGTGCTCTACTACCCTATATTCTTTTACACAGGAAGAATGTGAAAGACTATTATTGAACGTGGTTAGAAACTTCTGTTTACTAATAAGATACTTCTTTTCTAAAATATTCCTCTTTTTGGTGGCAGTAATAGTTTTTTTGGTTTTTTTTTTTTTTTTTTTTTTTAGCTGGGGTTTGGGGTTTTTTTGTGTTTTTTGTTAGTTCCATTAAAAAAAAAAACAAACAATCACAAAATTTTTTATTATTTGTAAGCACAACACTATGCTCTGTTTGCCTAGGAGGCAAACTAAGCTTGTAAAAAAAACAGGTGTTCAAGCATCTAATGTCTGTGCTGGTGGCCAGCTTTTCTGAATAGGCTGCATCTGGTGTGAGGCAATAATTTTCTTTCTGACTGAGCCAGGTATAGCCACACGGTTCCCGTGGCAGACATCTGCAGATGAGATACCTGACTAGAGAGGGCAGCCAAACATGGGAGGCAGAGCAGAGAAAAGACAGAGTTTCTAACTGTAGCTGATTGTGAAGTACCCATGCCTGTTGAAGATACAGGATAGGGCTATCCTTCCAGAATGTTCCAGCTGTTCCAAATGCAGGCTAGAAGATAATTTCTGCTTTATATTCTATAATACTCTACATGCAATTGCAATTTGTACTTGTTTCCCCCAGGGTAGTAGTTTTCTGTCTGTATCATATTGTTGACACTAGTAAAACTTTTAACTTTAATTTCCAACTACATATTGTTTACAGGGAAAAAAATTCTGGAAGGAGAATTGATTTATTTTTTTAATTTTATTTTAAATTTATTATGCATTCAGAGATTTGTATGAAGTAACTGTTGTTGGATTCTGTACAGGTTTGTCAATCTATTCAAAGAATCGTAGATTTATGAGAGTCTGAATAATTGACCTTCCTTGCCGGGGGTTTGGCATGCTTGACTTATGCTTTGATGCAGGAAACAAAATTGAAGTTTCTGTCTGAAACTCCTGAGCTCCTCTGTCCTCTGAGCACTACATAAGTTAAACTAGGTGGATGCTCAGTAGTTACATGTTATTGTTTATCAGGTTTTAAATGGCTTCCTTTGCTCATATCAATTTAATAGTTTATTTCCCCTTTTCGTCTAAGACTCCATTTTTCAATAAGCGCTCTGGTCTGTAACATGAAATAAGATCACTAGACTCCTGTGTTACTGAACCTGATGAATCTCTGCTACGTTAATGGCAGCATAGAACATACCTCTGAAATTCTTACTAGTGCTTTCCATATAAACAGTGTGTTTTGCTTCAGAAATAGTCAGATTGAGAGGACAATATTGTAATATATTTTGTGTTATGTATTGTTAAGAGTGTCTGCACTTGGATAATGCTAATTATGTAGCAAACAAGAACTGAACACTGGTAAATTTTGTCTAAAATTGTATGATAACCACTTTGAATATTGCAATTGCTTTATCTTTCAGCTGTATGGCTAGCCAAGGCATAGAGCTGTTTAAAGAAGTCTGGAAAAAGCTGAAGTTTGTAATTCTCTTCTTGTCTCCTATTGTTCAAAGTAATAATAGTTGTAATGTCTAATCTTGCATGTCCTGATATGTTAATGAGGTGCATTGTTGTTCTTTCATAATTTGCAAGGTATGTAACACACGGAATATTGCTGTTTACAGCTGCGGGAAGAAACTTGTGGTTTGCTCATCCACAAACTAAATACAGTTTGATTTTTATTTTTTGTTTGGTTTTGTTTCATACTTTCTCCTAAAACACTTATATCAAAATAGTCCTCTGGGTGTAGTTTACAGTTATGGGAGCACTGATGCTGATTAACAGTTTTGGTAATCCTGATTTTAAAACATGTATTTTGTAGACCATGGGCACCTATTCTATCTATTTCTGTCATAAATGCAGTCATAAGAAGATAGAAATTAAATTATTCTCATTGTAGAAACTAATAGTGGGTTTCTATCTGAAGAAAGTTAAGTAAGAGGGGTTCTAATTGACAAGCGGCTGAATATGAGCCAGCAGCGTGCCCAGGTGTCCAAGAAAGCCAATGGCAACATGGCTTGTATTAGAAATAGTGTGACCAGCATAAGTAGGGAGGTGATTGTCCCCCTGTATTCAGCACTGGTGAGGCCACATCTTGAGTATTGTGTCCAGTTCTGGGAACCTCAATACAAGAGAGACATCAAGGTGCTGGAAAGAGAACAGAGGAGGGCAACAAAGCTGGTGAAAGGCCTGGAGCACAAATCTTATGAAGAGTGGTTGAAGGAGCTGGGGCTGTTTAGTTTGAGGAAGAAGAGGCTGAGGGGAGACCTCATCACTCTCTATAACTACTTGAAAGGACACTGTAGAGAGGTTGTTGCTGGTCTCTTCTCACAGGTAATTAGNNAGGTTTAGACTGAACATTAGGAAAGAATTTTTCACAAAAAGAATAGTCAGGCATTGGAATAGGCTGCCCAGGGAGGTGATTGAGTCACCATCCCTGGACGTGTTTTTGAGTCGTTTAGATATGGTATTTGGGGATATGGTGTAGGGGAGAACTTTGTAGACTAGGGTTGGATGTAGATGGTAGATGGATGTAGATGGTTGGACTCGATGATCCCAAGGGTCTTTTCCAGCCTAAATGATTCTATGATTCTATGCAGTAGTTATCCCTACTAGTGTTAGTTTAATAAATGGTTATTTGAGACATCAGATATTTTACAGAATTACTGAATAGAATTACATTGCTATTGACAACTATCTAGCTAGTTATTTTTCACTTACTGGTTAGAGGTAGAATTCCAATATTCCCTTATTCCAATATTCCCTTATTGCATCTGAAGTACTGTGTTATGGCTTCCTCAGTACAAGAAAGACAAGGAATTACTGCAGAAAACCTGATGAAGTGCCACTGAAATGATAAAGGGATTGGAACATCTTTCCCATGAGAAAAGGCTGAGAGAGCTGGAACTGTTCAGCCTGGAGAAGAGAAGGGTCACTAAAGAGTAACGCTAATAAGTACAATCTCCAAATTGTTGTCCTTTATTTCCTCTGTGAGAAGAGTTAAAATATACTTATTCAGGTATAAATAAAATAACAACGTGCTTTATTTTCCAAGGCATGATGTGCTATATACTTCAGTTTTGGAGGAGTTCTTAGTCATAATAGTTTTCATCTGTCACTTGGGTGTAAAGGTCATGGGTATTGATCCAATATTTTGTTAAAAAGTTATTAGATCACATACTACAAAATATTGTTAATGATATGGGTTGGTTGGTTGTTTTTGCAAAGTCATATCGATCTGCAGAGTTGGTCTTCCCAGTCTGGTTCCCTTCTGGCCATCATAGATCTGGCAGGACTTATAAGTTCAGGCAGAGGGTTATTTGTTTCTGAAAGGCAGCAAGCCAAAAAAAAAAAAATACCTGTGCTACGTTAGGCTTCTCTGCACTGTGCTTCACAAAGTCTGTGGTTCTGGGAAGGTTTATTAGGATGGCTGGATATGTCTATTCAGCTTACAGAAGCTTGGAAAGTAGTAGGACTCTCACCTATTCAAATGCTATCACTCTAAATAATAAAGAGATAATAGTAAGAAGCACTAGTTGACACCACTTGGGAAGGCACATGTTATTAGTGAGATTCACCAAAAATAGAAGTTAAGGTGGATATTAATAAAGTTAATAAAACTGAAGAGCTTACTCATTTGTGAGTTGTGCTAGCCATTTTGGAGAGGGCATGAGGGAAAAGAGGACATGTTGCCAGGTTAGGCATAAGGAAAGGAGAGGTAGGATCAAGAGTTAGAGAACTGAGTCTTAAAAGGCAAAGAGACAGCTATTTTAAAAGAATTTTGAGAATCTAGTGTAAAAACCTTCTTCCTCAACGAATGCAATACATATTTTTCTCTTTGAGGAAGAGGCTGATGCACCACTAGTGCATAATGAAAAGATGTAAGAAAAACAACAAACACCCAAATAACCAAATAAAAAGAATTGAGAAAAAGTTATTAGGAGGAAGGAGAGGAAAGGATGCAGACCATCTTGATCTCCTAATTCATATATTCTAATTTATTTCAGTAAAATGAATTGTGTATTGTTCTTTTATACAAAGTCGAAGACTACAATAAATTATTCTAATTGAAGTCCTGTGTTTCTGGCTCATAAAAAACCCCCATCTATCTCAAATAATTAAGAATGAATGCAAATGTTTTTGAAGATAAACTGAGGAATGGGTCAAAACCATATCCTATGAGCTTGGTTTTACTTGGCTTAGGGAAATCTCATCAATGTATAAATACTTGAAAGGAGGGTATAAAGAGGATCTTTTCAGGGATGACCAGTGACAGGACAAGACGTAGTGGGCATAAAATGAAATACCTAAAACTCAATCTGAACGTAAGAAAAGCCTTCTGCTCTGAGAGTAGTTGGGCACTGGATCAGGCTTCCAGGAGAGGTTGTGGATTCTCCATCATTGAAGATATTTAAAACCTGACAGGATATGGCCATGACCAGCCAATCTATCTCACCCAGCTTGAGCAGGGTGATTGGTCATTTCCAACCTCAACTATTCAGTGAATACGATGTGATTCTGAGAAAATTTATAGGAAAAGGGTAGAAATTTATGTGTATTTTCCAAGCAAATGAAAAAGCTAGAACATGGATAAATTCCATGAATTAAAAAGATTAAGCCAAGGTCACTTGCAGCTCTTTCTTAATCAAGTTATAGTGAAAATGCTGAGGTTGTTCATTCCTTTGTTAGTGATCTTAGATAACAGCATAAAACGCACCAGAACTTTTTCCAGGCTCAGTTCAGTAGTGGGAAAAGATTTAATGAGGTTTTGGAAACATTTTTCAGGGTCAAAATGCATTGTCCAAAAGAACTGACACTGCTTTGTGAAACTAGCTACGCTATAATATTTTTACCCTGTCTATGGAACATCTAAGTTATTGTTTTCAATAAATTTCAGTCTTAAAATATCGATAATATGATACAGATGACCTCTTGTTATATTTGGTCTTCTCTTGGGTAGCCTGTCACGTCCACTCCTATCTAAAAAATGCAGACAGCTTAAAATAATCTCTTGCAGGCTGACCTGGTCTGTTTATTAACCCAGCACACTCTGAGCCCTGTCTGTTTGCAAAGATGGGGGGAGAGGAGGAGGCAAGGAAGCATTTAGTTTCAAAAACAGAAATCTCACAAGTACTCTATCTTTGTTAACTGATATCTTAAAAGTTATTAATTTCCTATGAACAATACTTGATAGTTCTTACCTGCTTGACATTTTGCAGTTTTTTCTTTGTCTTGCCGTCTTATTCTTGTCATTTAGCCTGTTAACCTGATTTGCTGCCTCATCAAATTCCTCCTTATAAATGGACTGTGTCCACTCTCTCATGCATGGCAGTCTGGTGGGGAGTAAGGGGATAAAGGAGGATCACAAACTTTTTCCAAAATACATTTTTTTTTGTTTGTTTCATCTTACTGGAAATGGGAGAAAGTGATGCGGATGGAAAGGAATCATACTTTCAAAAAAAAGGGAAATTTTCTTCTTGAAATTTCTTGAGATTTCTCTGTCATCTTTAAGGTTGGTGAAATTAACTGCTCTGGACAGCTTCAAGGAGGGCAGGGCTACATGCCAGCAAATGCTGAGAATCAAAGTCCACTGCAGCAGCAAAGTTTTCTCAAAAATATAAACTAAATTTGTAAACATTTTTTGAAGTGCTTATTTCCAAGAGAGGCAGGAACACATGCTTCCATTTTGTGTATTTTTTGTTAAGCATATATACTGACTGCCTCTTCAGAAGAAATAAGGAGTTCAGACGTTTCTGTATGTGACATCCTTCCTTTTGTCATTTGTCTCTTGGAGACTGTAGAAAAGTGATCTTCATTATTGTTAATAATGATAACAGCTAATTATGTTTGGGTGACTGACAGATTTGATAGACCGACTACTTCTACTTTGCCTTTCTTTATTTTTCAGTTTCCAAAGCACCGTTCACAGATATTTACTTGATTTCTGTGAGTTAGCAATGAATGTTTCTCTTGTATCATGTTTAGAAGCCACATACAAAGAATGTGACTTTGATGCTTGACTCTGATTGTTTTCATCTTTTGCTAATGTAGGGTTGTGTGTTTTATTTTTTAAGAAGAGAACATTTAGAAATGTCTTCCTGCTCATTTCAAAATTTAGAATGCACCTGTAAACAAATGTCTTTGTTTTTTCCTGTTTTGTTCTATTTGGCAAGCTTATTTTTTTAGAATTTGAAGGTCAGAGTGGCTGCAGATTTAATTCAAAACTATTTTTGAAGGAGTCTAGCCCTTTTGCTTTACATATGCTAATTATTAGATTACATTTGGCAGTTGGTAGCTTTGTCTGAGGAGGAGGAAGAGTGTGGATTATATGACAGCTGTATGTATTTCAGCTAACTTGGTCTCCAGAGCAGCCAGCATTTATGGTACTTCTAGATTTAGCAGGGTAATCTTGAGTCTCTCTTTGCATTTGTTGTAGCTGTGTTCTCAAGCTACACAACAGAAATAAGTGTTTGAAATACTTTGTTCTCCTCAAGCAGATTAGTGTATGAAACCATCGTAAATTTCAAATTACTGAATGTTACAGGATGAGGCTGGAAGGAAACTTGCTGTCATAGGATTATCAGCACTATAAAGAGTTCTTGGGAGTGACATTATGTATCAAGGTAATGAAGTGATGTAGCTAAAAAGTGAAAGTGAAGCCTATTTTTTAATTTAATCTTTCTTTTTTCTTTTCTTTTTTGGGGGTTAGCAGAGTCTTTCTTGAAAGAAATAACCGTCAAAATATAAGAACTAACAAACCGCATACATTCGTTGTACTTGACAAGGGAGTTTTATGAAATCAGATTATTTTTGTCTTGACCCTCCATGTTTATATTCTTGTTGCCCTTATATTTTATTATTTTTTTTTGCCATTAAGCTCACATAGGAAACTAAAATAGAATTCTCCATTGTGTTAGGTGTGTGTGGCTTACTATGAGGTGGTGTGTGCATGGCTTCTAGAACTCTATACTGAAGTAATTATTTCATTGTTGGAAGCTTCGGGTTTCCTGATTTGACAAAGGGGAAGTAAAACACAATTTGAAACCAGATACATTCTTCATGACAGAGGAACAACATGACAGTGGAACAATATGACAGTTGCCAGCGGAACAGCTGCAAGCCTAGAGAAAGTGTTTGGCTTAGAGAAGTTATACCTGTGACTATTTCTGAAGCAAAACCTGAAAACTTAAAGAGCATTTTGGTGCTTCTGTGGTGTGGAGTATATTTAATAACTTTCTGCAGAGATACAGTTTGTTAGTTTCTACACTTTTAAAGTCATCTCAGAAAATTTAAAATCTTCCAGGATATTAAAGCTTCAAAAGTTAGTTTTAAAATGAGAACAATTAACAGTAACTATTTCAGAAGGAACTTGTAGAAACATAAGTGAACAAATATTCAGGAGTGACATAAGATTTTTGTTCAGGGTCACATGGGGTATAGACCTTTGTGTAGAGCACTATCAGAAATAATAGTATCTTGGCATATTGGGATAAAATGGGAGTTGCATTGTGGTAAAACCTCCATAATATTTTGTCTCTCTGTAAATATCCAACTGAAATGGATGATGTAGTATTAACACTTCACTCATCTGATTGATTTAAAATTTTTTTTTAAATTTATTACTTTGGTGCTGAGTGAAATGTGAATAAATCTTAACCAAACTCAATTTCTTTTTACTTTTTTTTTTGCCAGAAAAACGAGTATCTCATACTAATCCCCTCAGTGTTGGCCATAAGGTCAACGGATAGATGACGAGGGGCTGGTGATGGAATGCATTCTACTGCATGCTCTTTATTGCTCACATGCTCAATTTTCTGGACATTTCTCATGCCTTTCCCTTCTCTTTGTTTAACTAGCAGTGCAATACTCTCTCCTGTCTTTTATCCTTTCCCTAAAATAATAAAATAATCGGACAACAGATTCTTTCTCTTCACTTCAGTTAAGCCACAAGGTTATATGCACATGATCAGCATTATTGCTAAAGAGAAGAGAACTGAGCTCAGTTGACATGTGCAAGCCTCCTTCCCCTACTGGTGCATACATTTGTATCTGGTTTGTATTTTAGGGATATATGTTCATATGCTTCCTAACCTGAGGGATGGTGCAATCCAATCTTGCTCAGGCCATGGGTACAAGACAATCTGCAAAACTGATTTCTATTGGATATTGTCTAGACATTTTGATTCAACTGTCACCACCTTGATGCTCTGTCTTTTTCACATGGTGCATTTCCCTTAAGTATTCAGCCTGGCAACTGCTCAACTATGTTGGGCAAACTGATCAGGGAAGATTTTACTAAAACAGGTTTTCATTCGTGTTTCACTCTTGTAGCTAACAGAAGTAGAGCTAAGCGCAGTGTAAACAGATGTTTCTCTATGTTTAAATTACAGAAGATTGTAAAATGACGTGGTTTCAGAGCATGGAAGAAGGTCTTACTGGTATCCCATACTTCCAATGAAGACTATCTGTGTGATGAATTGGGATGGTTGGTTGTTTTCATTTGAGCATTTTAGTTCTTGTACTCCCGTACAAAAAATTCCCTTACAAAGGCAGGATAGAAGTGTCTGTACATATTCTATGGACAAATCTTTGCAGTGCATCATTCAGACTTAATTTATTCTGTAACATACACACTACCTTCTTTATTTGATAGTTATTAAATCTCCTTATTAATTGAATAAGAAGACATCTGTTTTTGATACTGATTCATGTTTTAAAAAAATCTTTCAGTTGGCCACAAACATGGTCTGTCAAGTGGTATTCATTCCTTCTCTGGAGGCATTTCCAGAAAAGTACTGCCTACATGTCCTTTACTTAGGCTCAGGATCTACTTCTGTTGTCTTGTCTACAATTATTAGATTTTAATGACAGCTAAGACTGGGAAGAAATAATTTTATTTTTTTTTCTTTTACATGAGTATTTTCGTTTCTAAGTATTTCTTTATTTGGTGAGCATGAAGTGGAGATCTGCAAACTTTCCTCTAAATGCCTCCCCACTTTGGAGTACCCAGTTGCTCAGTACTTTTGGTAATTCACTAGGGCGTTGGTTACTGAGGTTCTGTTTTGTAGTCACGTTGCAATAAAAATTTAGTTTACTTCCCCATATTAAACAGAGAAGTGAGAACTCATTTGTTACTGGAATCTGAATGATATTACAACACTGCAGGAATACAGAGTTATAAATATTGCCTAGAAGCAGGATGCATATTGGACAGACTGTACTCATTTGTTTTAATTAATAAAATAACTTTTTTTTTCCTAAACCCCAAAACCTAACACCTCTCCCCTGCCAAAAAACCATCTCAAAACAAAACAAAAAGCCCCCAAACAACCAAACCCATCACAAACACTACCAACAAAAAATAAACTGAATTTCAATTCCTTTTCAGAGTATTTCAGGTTAGGAAGATGTTTACTGTGTTGTACTGGATAGCTGCTCTGGATAGTTCTTTCTGTATTCGTACTTCAGTTCTACAGTTTTCCACAAAGCTGCTTTTCTCCAGTAGACTCAGAATTTTTATGTTAATGTGTACCCTTTCCCCGGTCACTTCACGCTGTTGCTGGGGTTCTGTAGAGTTCAATGGAAATAATGCCTGTCTTGTTTAGCTTAAGCACAATATGTTACTATATTAGTTTTATCCACATTTTTTAATGTGCAAAGGAGTTTGCATGGTATTGGATTCTATCTTGTTCTAATGGACAGTCATTGTGAGTGTAGAAAAAATTAATTTTATATCAGTAAATTACATTCAATTTTTGTGTGTTTGTTTAATAATGTGCAATTTTCTAACTTGGCTACAAATGTTGTTCCTGCTGTCTGCTTTAAAAATTAGGTTTATTAAAATTTATTGAAAATGAAAAGAGATTCAACAAATACTCTTTCAAGTTATACCTTGTCTGAGCACCAAATATGAAAAGAACTGTTTATTTTTTTTGCAGCTTTTAATTGCTTTTTCTAACTAGAAAGTCAAAAGCTATTGTTTCATTTTTTAAAAGGTAAATAACTTATTTTAGTTGCTTAGGTAGTTGGGAGTTATATGGACTCATTGCTTTGTCTCCAGATGAATTAATGTAGCCATAATGTTACCTGCTTCTTCAGACTTGTGAGGAAGTTTTGTACCTGGAGAAAACACAGCACTAAAGAACTATTTGCTTCTAAAATTCTCCCTTTCTTCATACAATGTCATCTCTTAGGTGCAGTTGGTACTAGACTGAGTCCATTCAAATAGGAGAGACGCTTTAATTTAAAATCAGGGAGAGAGGGAAATGAGGGTCAAATGAGGAAAATGGGGAAGAGTTGGTGTTTTACCTGAGAAATGTGACTACAGATTTGCTTTTGAACTGATTGACTTGAGTTGATAAGTCTTTACTTGTTTCATGAAGAGTTTTGTGAGTAAGCATAGAGAGAGCCCCACTTTCATTTAATCAACAGAAGAATTGTTTTGACTAGAACACTAAGTCTAGTTTCTATTATTAAAAGGTATTTTTGAAGTGTCTTAGCAAGCAAAAACTAATTACAGATAACACATTACTACTCTTATGAATCACAGGTTTCCAGGAAGCTGTGGCAAAAATAATATAGCATTGCCATTTCATCTTTAAGATGCGTTGTTGCATTCATGAGGTACTGTAATCAACATTTATTTCAGTTAATCTCTTGATACAGGTGTTACTTTTTTTTTCATACATTTTCTATTAGTTCAAATGATTTTGTGCCCTCTATATGTATGTTTGAGATTTTGCATAGTCATCTCAGTGTTTAAACTTGAAGATTAACTGAACACTTTCAAGTACCTGTAATCCATTTCTGAAGTATTTAATTATTACTATTTTTTAAAAGCAAAAGCTAAATATTTCTATTAGATTTCCTCTAAAAAAAAGCAGAAAAGTGAAATAGATTAAAAAAAAAACAATTCTAGTTTAAAAAAAAGTATGATATAGTACTGCAATTGTTCTCCATATTAATGTCTGATTTCAGATAATCTAAAAATGTGTAATTTTTTAAGATCTTGTTTGTGTTTACTTATTCTCCCACTAGGCTTGTCAGATTTTATAATTGAAGGCAGGTTGCTGACAGTGTTTCTGAGGGGCTTTGTCCCTTGGAACTCTCTGTAGGCTATCATTTGAAGTAGATCATTTGCTGACTTTAAGGACACAGTGAGTTACATATTTGTTTTGCCTTGGTTTTGACAGAAGATGGATGCATTAGCACCTAAGTATAATACATGGTATTAACTGTTGAGTGTAGGTACAGCTCCTTCTTATTCAAAGAAAAAGAAACAACATTTAAATAATTATACAGCATAGTGGACATTTTAAAAATCCCCATAGCTTTACTGTCCCAGAAAGAAGGATAAAGGAGGGTGAGGTAACTGATGCTAGTAATGTACAGTGTCTCATCTGATTGTCTTGGATGACACAAAGATGTGTCTTGGTAGAACAGAAAGAACTGATGAGTGATACTTTAGGAAGTTATTAATAAGAAGGAAAAAATACTGAGATAAAGGAAGCTGCAGTAGAGGAGCAGTAGTGACATCAAAGAGGACAGAGCATTCGGTGAGAAAATAGAACCTGAAGTGAGAATTTCTAGATAAGAAAGCTAAACCAAAATGATGTGTTTTTAAAGTTGGGGGAACTTAAATGCTATGTTGGAAAGCTGGACTTCTGTCAGGGTAGCAGACCTTGGAAAGGAAAAGGATATTTATAAATGAGGAAAAAATGAGTTTTGGGGAAGACAATGATATAGGATATTTCTTTTGATTTCAAGATATTATAGGAGGTTAGACTTGCCAGAACCAGGTAGACCACTTTTTCATAATGGATGATTTTAACAAGGATGGCTTTCCAGGATGGTTTTAGGCATTAGTGAGTAGAAATCATTTGAGTTGGGTAGAAAGCAGAAAGAAAATAGGGTGGATGTGTGGGAGCTTTTGGCTGGTGATGAGTAAAGCTGCTAGCTTTTGACATCTCCATAATTGCCTGCAAATCAAACAAATGGTTGATGTCAACCATTACCATCCTAATTTTTCCTGGCATCTCAATTTACCTTATTGGCCTGGTTACATTCTGAATAGCTATGCCACAGACCAAAGGGTGGCCTGGTCCTAACACACTGTCTGGGTAGTGCCCTTTGAAAGGAGGATAAGTATAGATTGAGATGGAAAATGTTGCATGAATTGGATATGATTTGGTGAATACATGGTTCCTGGTACATGGAAATAGAGAAAAGAGGAAGTGAATAAGTACACAGCATCCTCAAACCGTGAGTTAAAGATGGGAGACTGAAAACCTCCAGCATTAGAAGGAAAACACAATAGAATCGATTCTATGATTCTATTAGAAGTAAAACACTTGAATGAATATGGATGGGAGCTATATCATGAGAGGCAAAGAATTCTTGGTGTATTCAGCAAAGATGGCATGCAAATGCATGCCATCACTTTTAGGGAAAGTGAACAAATCCTTAGGATGGAAGGAAACCAGTATATATGCTGTTTGTTTTGTAAATATAAATCTGCATAATGATATCTTCCTAGTGAAATGTGGACAACCTAGTTAATGATGTGATGAAAGGTTGCTATATGCTGAAACAACAATTCATGAGAATTTGGCTCTGTTTTTTTCCTCTTGAGACTTGGCATTTTGAATAGAAAATATGAGCCAATTCCTGAGTAAGACTAGTAAGAAAAATAAGACTGACTCTGTAGAACCTTTTTTTTTCATCATAATGATATGGTTCCTTAAAGCATAGTTTTAGCAGGTGGCCCCCAGACCCCTATTATCAGAGCAGTCCGTTACAATTTACTAATTTTAAATTTGTGTCACTGCCAGTGCAGGCCTCATGCAATCAAGCTTTCTGAAGTGCAAGTAGCCTTTTCATTTTTCTAGATATGGCTTCAGCTGATTACTTATCAAGTTTGCACCCTCTGTTTTAGCGCAGATTGCTGCCTAGGCTTTTTATATTATCATAGTTCTCTAGCCATGTGGGGAAAAAAAACAGTCTTGCTTCATGTAAAATCAAAACTGTTGATGAGAAATTAGCTCTGCCTTTTCAGAAAGTTATTTATCCTCTAGGAAAAAAGGGTGGTTTTCCTCCTAGATACCATAATCTTAAAAATATTCTAGTCTATAAGTTTCTGCTTATTTCAATTTAAGCCTAAACCCCATTGTTTAGAGTAGTTAAAGAATGAGGTGAAAGAGAATTTTTTATTATATTTAACTTTAAAGATTATATTACAATTTACATATAGTGTTTTTTTGCAAAATCATTGTTAATACGAACTTACAGACTAATAAGAGTATGGATAACTTTTTATGCAAAAATATTTCTGCATTCTTTATGCACACTGTAGCGTGAGTGTCCATGTTGAGGAACACAGCTGTGAACATGCACAAAAATTTGCTCCCATACAGTTCAACTGAAAGAAATTCAAACAACTGAACTACACACTTGCATAGAAACTGAGGTATTAACATTCTGGATATCTTTGGGGTTGGGTTTTTTGTTAAATTATTTTTCATTTAAAAAAAAAATCATGGTTGATGGTTAGTAAATCCCTGACTATTTTGATTTTACTGCCTTATGCATTAGAAAAGATTAGTACTGATCATACTTTATTCAAGCCAGTAGAAAATCACATTAACTTATTGTACAGATATTTTAGTATATCCTTAATTACATTAGTTGCTTGAGTTTTTTTTAGTCTTATATACATTTATTTGTTTAAAAATGCAGAAAAAGGCTTTTCTGTAGAAAACCCTTTAAAAAAACCCACATTATGAATTGCCCTAGATAAGGATACTTTTCTTAAAGAATATTGACACAAATATCTGAGACCTTTCGTAAGCAATTTATAATTGACAAATATGCAGTCAGAGTTCAGTTTACCATAAGACATTTATCTAGGTTATAAAGAAAATAGGGTTTTATTTGATAATGTCCTGAATTTTGGGGAATAGTAATATGTAGATTTTACTGATAAAGAAAGTGAGTATGCATTGGGAAGGAGAAGGAATGCCATTTACTTAAGTTGTATGACAAATGTGTAATTTCTCTTTTGATCTAATACAAGCTTTCTAAGAGTCAGTTAACAAATGTGATTGTTCCTTTTTAAATATGAATTTTGAAATAAATCTGTAGTTTCTATAATGCAAATGTGCTGCAAAAAAAGAGGGAGATATGCTGTGACACCAAGTGAAAACACAGTTCCAGAAATGTGCATTCTCTATGAATGATATACAGTTTGTTGGCTGACCAGAAACTTTGTGCTAAATCAAGGCCAATAATGAAATTCAGTGGCAGATTTTTCACAATGTCTACTCTGTGTTACTAGGCCTGTGTGTGAACACTTTGGATCAGTGTTTGAACATTTTCATTTACATAAGGAGCAGAACTTGATAAATCAGACACAAAATTCAGTGTCTGAATTATTGGATGGGGTGTTATGTAATCAGAATTTTAAAAACAAAAGTTAAAACAAATTTGGCCCTATAAAAGCAAACCATTCCAGATGACTGTGAATTTATAATTAAGATTGCCCATGCTTAACCAACAGCGGACCACAGTTACATTTTTCATACTTCCTCATAGTGTTATTTCTTATGTGTTCAGAAGGCTATTTAAAGCTGAATTCCTGATTATTAAATTACTGAGTATTTCAGTAAGTCATCTTAACTTGACTTCTTTTTCCAAAATTTTTGCCTTTAGGCCCTGTATTGTAAAGTTAAGAAGATGATAGCACAGTTATAACTTGTTAACTGTCATCTCATGTCACCCCATGTAAGACTTTTTTCAGAATCCAAAGAAAGCCATGAGAATTATGGGGGGGGGGGGAGTAGGGGAGAGTGCAAAGAATTAAGAGAATTATTTGTAGCTTTTAAAAGGCTAGTTTACTCCATTGTCACCATGCTAAGAATCAATACATTTGTTTTAATGTCTCTCTAACAGGATAGGATACAACACTGAATCTAAGGAACTGGGGTTCCTTAACCCCAGTCACAATGATGACTTTGTAGAGAAAATGCATATATATGATAAGTCATCTTTTCAATTTAGGAAAATTAAGTCTTACTGATCTAGCTCAGAATTTTTGAAAGATGTATTTCCACACTGTAATTTTGAAGACAATTATTTTCTGAATGAGTATATAGCATACTTTCTCAGCAGAACAGTTCTCTGTCATGCTTTAACTTAACAGACTAAAGCCATAACTGTAGAGCAATGACCAGTCCATCTTACTGGGGGGTTGTCTTGGTTTGATTGGGGTTTTTTTGAGGGGGAAGCAGAAGGAAGTGTTTCATAAAGTTTCCATAAAACTTTAACCAAAATTATTTTCCTTTATGACCCTTTTAAGTCTCATTGATAATAAGTGGGGGTTTTTTTAGCTCGACAGCATTTTGATTCTGGGTAAGATATCAAATGATCAGTGAACAGATGGCTATGACTTTTTATTGCTTATTAAGTTATGCTGAATTTGAGTGGATTGCTGAAAAATGAAATACAATATTCTGCTAGCGATCCTTTCACTCCAGCTACTGTTCTTCTGTTTATGTCTAGAATTATGTGGAAAGATTATCATCGAAAAACCTGCGACTCTAAAAAGTGCAGAACAACTGCAGAACCAACAAGGTTGGTTGTTTCAGAGAGGCACTTGTTAGCACAAGCTCTATTGCTCAGTGCTAGGTGATCCAGGCTCAATTGCATGTGCTTGGAAACATCATGTGAACTGAAGTCAGCAGGTTACTTGGTAACTAGTAAGATATTTAATGTACTCTTTTAATACTATGTAATCTGCTTTCCAATTTACAATATAAGATTAAGAACAAAATTATTCTTATGTAGTAAGACTCTATGAATTTAGTGTATTAGGGTCACCATAGACCTCAACGTATTTTCTTTCCATTCAAAATCTCTTTTTTGATTCAGAGAGAAAGGTTAGAAAAAAGTGAAATCTCTAGTCTTAAAAAATAACTTCTTTAAAGTAATGTCTTGATGTGCAGTGACAGGAAGTAATACTATAGAGCTCTAAAGTGATTCAAAAGAACATGAGAAGTTACTTGCTGACATCTGAAACTGTAGAACCCCAGTCAGTTTGAAAGATTCAGAAAACCAACTGGTAAAATTATCAATTTATGCTACTTCACGGTTCGTGCTAGTTAATAAAGAAACAAGGTCAAACAAAAACAGTTTCCATAAAAAAACACTCAAGATAAAGGCTAGTGTTTCCTTTAAAACTTATTTTCTTTAAAACTTACTTACTTTAATCATCAACTTCCTTCATTGTTACTAAGCAGAACCAAAGTTCAACCTTTTCTCAGTTACCTCTTGTAGTCCTTACAATTTATATTTTTGAATCCACTTTGGAATGTCTGTTTCCATAGGGTGCTAACAGCCTTATTGATAGTAATTTGTCAAAACAGAAGATTTTGGGGAATGGGATATGGAGTTTGTATCTCAAACTCAAGCTGTTGTGTCCCCATGATTAATCTCCATCAACCCTCTTTGGTTATCACTTTCACCAATAGAGGTACTGATTTGTTTTTTATTTTAAGTAGGCTCTTTCTTTCTATTTCAAAAAATTAGATGCACTTAAAAGTAGTATGCAGTATGTCTCATAATGCACTGGAGCTCGTATTTCTGGTGGAAGCAGCATTCGCATTGTTGTAGGGCTACGTGTTTTGCTGTTTGGAGGAATTGGGTGCTCAAGTCACCCAGTCTGCCATACTTCTTTCCTGAAGAGGTAATGTGCATATATGTAAATTATGTGCTGGATGTCATTTTAGTCTCGCCGTAGAAAACAAATTATTTAAAGCTTAATGAGTGGGATTTTTTTTCTTTGCTATCCTGCCTTTTGGCACCTAGGTTCCAAAGTGGAAGAATGAAAGGAAACAAATACAACTTACATTCTGTTTATTTTAAATTTTCACTGATAAACTTGACTGGCAGGTATATAGCTTCTATATGTAATTAGTAAAGACTGTCAAAAAATGGTATTGGTTAATAATGATCTATAAGGAGTTTGGCACCTTTCCCCCTCCCCCTTCTCCCCTCATGGGATAAGAAGTGGTCGGTGCTTGCAGATACTTCAACGCTTCCCTGGAAAAATTCCTTGGTCTAAGTGTTTAATGTTAAGATGTTTCCTTTTTACCACATTAATTGCATTATATTATAGGCTTTACTGTATTTTGTTATGTTCTGCAATTTCAGTTAAAACTAAATGAACTTATTGGGAGAATACAAATAAAGGATTCTCAATATTTGTGTCAATGGTAGTTTTGCTATTGATTTCAACATAATTCTGATTTCACTCTGCTGCTTTACATGGTTCAGCATGAACAAGACATAAATTTAATTCTGGTTTTGCAGTTAAACTCTGCATAGGTTGTATGAATGAGCTGTTTATAATAGAGCTGTAAAAATAAGAGGATACTCAGTTTGTTCTGGAAATTAATTAACCTTAATGCATGTCAGTGTCAAAACTAGTGCCAATGGAACATAGAATATTGGTATTAATATTTTAAGAAAATACAGTGCTAAAACACTGTCGCAAATTTATCTAAATGTATTTTTCAGTAACAGAATGTGATTTCTAACAAAGTTTAAAATCAGTGACAGTAATCCTATAGTCAGTCATAGCTCTATATAAAACATTGATATCCACTGAGAATCTAGGCTGCTAGATGAAAAACTTAAACAGTAGTTTTTAATGAAACAAAGCATGAATTGAGATAAATTTGTAGGAGTGAATATTCAGGGAAAGTAATAAAAGATACACTAAAGAGAAGCTGCTGGATCTTTGTGATAGGTATTTTTTGGTATAATGAGTAACACTAAAAGAAGTATATATTTTATAACTGCTTTTTTAGTTTTCATATTTTTTCATATTAGCATATTTAGTCATTTCATTAATAAATGACTGTGGTATATTAAAAAAAAGGCAAAACAAAAAGTCCAAACACACACACACACCAACTAATACTTCTTAGTTTGGTATTTAGTAATTGGAAGGTGTGATAACTTAAATTATTTCATCTGGAAAAGCCAAGATGACTTGGGGGATCTTGACCATAAGAATAATACAAGTCTAATAGTTTTGAGGGGTCTGCTTTTTACTTTAGATCTTATAAAATTATTCCTGTGAGCTTTTCCTCAGCCTTTGAATGAAAGAGAACAGTTATGAATGGATTTCTTAAAAATAAAACACCTTAATTGAACAGTATCCAACAGCCATGGAATTCAAAGTTCTATTCTAAAGAGCCCTTGCTCCAGTACTGCACGTTGCATCTCTGTCTCAATATTTATGTTATCTTTGTTGAAGGGAACTGTGTTAGAAAAAACAGAGCATGGGGTTTTAATTTTTTTTATTTTTTTTTACCCTAAATCTTGTACCAGTCTGAAACTAATGTAATTTTACTGTTTTGGTAAGAAATGTGATGGTCTTACACCAGCACTGAGAATCGTGTAGGCTGGTGTCACTCTTACACCTCCTTCCCACCAACCTGGAAATCAACTAAGCTGTGGTAGGGTTGTTGGTGGATTATTGTGTAGATACATTTCAGTAACACTAATTCCAATAAAGGATTCTCTTCAGTTTCTATTACAAGCAAAGCCTGTAAATGCAAAGAAATACAGCACAAGAAGTGTGCAACAAATATTGACCACACAGGAGCTTATATGTGTTAGTCAAATGAGAGGCTTCCCACCCTTCTTTTGCCTCTTGCCTATGTCTGCATATTTTTCAAGTATCTGAAATATGCATATGAGAAGTAACCATTTATACTGTCATAGTTATAGCTTTAATTGTAAATTTGATGTATAATAATTTGAACCATTTTTTTCATAAGCTGTGCTCATAATTTGTTCATTGTATTATTTCCAATCCATTTTCCACAGCTGCAATCTGAATAAGTGGCTCAATTACAGTTACTGTTATCCTTTAATATTTACTGTGCCTCATGGAAAACTTTGAAAGAAGTAGTCTATTTAAAGACAATTATGCTTAAATACCATGGTTTTCTAAAGATATTTGCATAAAAACAAATGCACGAAGAACTCGTTTTCATCTTTCATACTCCTGTCTGCAGGAAAAATTCTCCAGCATCACATCATAATCAACTGTCATATGATCTGATATCATAGTTCACTGTGACAAGAATTTTCTGGCTTGGACATATAAGTAAGTAGCATGGCTTGAAAGCCAGGCATAACCCCTCTTTTCCTTCTGAAAATTGGATAGTTTTGTTTTAGGAATCATTAAGAAATAACTGCTGTTATTAGATACACTGAAAATATGTAAGCGTACAATCATTTGCCAACGTAGTCTGTTTAAAAAAAAAAGCAAACTGAAACAAGTTTGAACTCATATTAGAAAACATTTTTTGTATTATTTTCTTCTTTTTCAAAAAGATACTTATTTTTTTTCCTAGTGGCAATTTTAATTTTAGGAAATGATACCTTGTGACAGGCTTGTTCAGTGGGTTGTCTGGCTCAGAACTTGTGAAAATACAGGCAGCTTATGAACCACATTCATGTCTCCTTTGCACTGTTCTTTTTCATTGCACTTAAAAGCATGGGCCTGTAGGCAGAATTTTCTTGCAAACTTTGGATTCCTGTAAAGAAGCCATTGTGTAACTGCTACTCTGCTATACTAGCAAGATAAATAACACTACTACTCTAAGTGTTTCTTTGAAGAGTGGAAAGTAACCAGACTGAGCACACCGAAATGATGAATCAATTGAATGCAAATAAGATGTCTGATCTTCAGCTTTTGGCATATCATTCCTGCATATACTTGTATTCTATCAAATTGCACTTCCCATTTTTTAAGATTAGTAGAGCTTGAGAGTCATGATTTATAGAATTGTCATCTTGATAAATAGTAGAGATTAATGCTTTCATCCAAATTATGCATTCTCTTTAGGATGATAACATTACATAATAATAGGGGCAGATTTCCAAAGTCTTGATCAACAAAATGATCACAGAAAGACTTCTTAAATAATTCATTTCCATCTATCAAGGCTGACATGAGGCAGCGTTACCAAACAGCCTCCTTTTGACAGGATAGTCCAATAGTACAGTTCTTATTCATTGCTCTGCTACTGGCACAGGAACATTTGTGGGCACGTATCCAGGTCCCCAGGAAACTTGGAATCATTCCATGTTAAAGAACTGTAACTGTGGCTAACAAACCAGCTGCTGTATTGAGCTCAGAAGGAAGTCTTTGTAGCTGTGTGGAAGGAACTTAAGTTATTTGCATAACATCCAGCAGCCTTAGTGGGAAGGGTTGGCAAGAGCACAACAACAGGGTAGGCATCCAGCTTTTCTTTTCTGACCATATCTGTCAGGGAGTCCATTTCCAACTGCTAGGATGAGACCAAAAGAGAGAAAAGTGAAGAACTTGGCCAAAAGGACTTTACAGGTTTGAAGAGAAGGGTACTCATGATCATATTGATGGCCTCCTTTGTGGAAATAATAGTTAAATTAAATTCAGCAAGCAAAATTGGTTTATAATAAACAGTATCAACAATAACTACATACTATGGAGAGAGAGAAAAACCTTAAATAACAGCAAAGTAGAGGAGAATATAGAACTATCCATCAGCATAGGTCAGACTTCAATCTGTTGTACTGAGCTACAGAAACTTACAGGAATGGTCAGTACCAAAATACACATTTATATCAAAACCAGAAAATTTCTTTCAATTAGGCCAACTTCAGATTGAAAAATAATAATAAAAAAATTACTAGTATACCTTAAATGTACTGCATCATGTCTTCAAATATTCATATTTCCTATAAAATGTAAATCTATAGCTCCAAACCAAGTATTTCTTTGGTCTTCTGTCACACCAACTTTCCAGTGTTAAAGAAAAACAATTCTCTCTTTAAATATTACCTTTTGCAATGAACTTTTGTTTCAAACTACTCAGGCCAAACTTCATCAAATATTTAGGCTAACAATGCCATACAAAAGAAAAAAAAAAAACAAAACAACCAAACAAAAAACCAGTAAATCCCATTGTGGGTTTGGATTGAAAAGAAATGGGGTGGTAGTGTGCTACTTTTGAAATATTGGTTCTCTGGACTTGTCAGTTGTTTGAACAATGTTTTGCACTCCTGTAAGGAAACAAACCCTTTGTTTTAATTGACAACATTGCCCATCAAACAGGAGTTCTGATGAATTTGTATGTAGTGAAAGTAAACCACAATGTTATACTGTCATTGTTACCCATTCCTACTAACAGTCACAGAGAAAGCTGTAACTTTACTGTAACTCTAACTTGTGTTTGTTAACCTATTTCAGTAGGATAATCCTAAAGTTTGCTATATCAAATACAAATTTCTGACAAGTAGAAAAAATGATTTTTCTAGTTTTAATATATATCATTCTTTTGCCCCTCTGCCGCATGCTTGTCTTTTTTTTCTTTTTCTTTTGATTGAGAATTTTTATGTTGTTACATGTAGGGGGAAAATGCTTATCTTCTGAGCTCTTCTTACCTCTGACCTTTGTTTTAAGCTCTGAAAAATTTTGTCTCATGCTTATTTGTATCGTGTTTAAACATCATTATATTGGTGTTATTCAAGGATCAAAAGCTGAAAAAGAAGTATATAACATCTCTTGTCTTTTATTTTACTCTAGTTTTATGCAGTGGGTTAAAGGATGGGCTCTGCCTGAAAGCATGAGTCATGGTCATTCTAAATACCATTAAATCCATTGAAGAATATTTTTATATCATAACAATTCCTATTTTGTAAGTGAAGTAACACCAATAGGGCTACTATCTTTTCTTATTTGCAGAAGGCAGCAGAGATGATCTTTAGCATGAGTTAACAGTCTAGGTTCCCAACCAGAGGAATATAATAGAACAGAAAAAACTTAGCTATGTAAAACAGTTATAATATTAGTTGACACTCCAAATGAAGAATTTAAGTAAATCTCCCTTTAGGGAGAAAGAGAGGGGAAAAAGTGAAATACATTTATTCACTGAATTAATCATAGTGGAGAGATTACTTACCCATAAAATGTTTTAAAGGTGGCAAACACTTTGTTAAGGTCCTATTTGTTTCATATAGCTTGCTTACATTTTCTACCGTCTTGCCCCAGTAACTCCTGGCTGTATTAGTTGGTTTCAAGCAAAGTTGAAAAAGGTGTTTTAAAGATGGCAATGTTCTTTCATGTTATGCAAAAAACCCCCAGTGATTAGACGGAGAATAGGCATTTAAGTTGCTGTCAGCATTGAAGGAAAAGCAGAGAGAATTGTAAGAGTCTGTTCTGCTTGGCAGAACCTGGTCTGCTATTCAGTGTGTGTACTGATTAGCCCATGAGAGAGATGCAGGTTCAAACTGCTCACATCCTGTGGGCATCATATGGGAAACGGGGATTATTGCATTTGTTGGGTTTTAGGAGACAGAGGATAGAAAAGCCATACAAAGCAAGTCTCATTAGTTTCAGTTTCATGTGGTGATGTGTATATACAAGCAACTTTGGAAGCTTACTGTTATTGACTATAAACATTTTAATACGCTTCTCTCTTTTTGTTTTTATGAACAGATAAAATAAATTTGACTGGATTAATGCTGAACTGAATGCGTCTGAACTGAAGAAATGTTTTAAGATTGCTCTCCTGACGGATGTTGTACAAAGTTGTACACTGAGGTTTCTGCTTGCACTTCTGGGAAGACTGTAACTGTATTGCAGTTTGTTGGCCATAAAAAGACAATGTAATAAAAAAAAGTAACAGTAAATTTACGCAATAGTAGTGATTCCCCTCCCACAGACTGGACATGAGTGATCAAAGGTCTCTGCAAGAAGATAAGCACAAAGTTAGTAGAACTTCCTCAAAGTTCAGGGAGTCTTCAAGAAGCATGCAATCTGATGATTATTTTGCTAGAAAACTTAAAGCTTTGAATGGTAGCATGGGTCCTCCTGTTTCTTCAAATGCATCTAGCAAAACTGAAAACAATCAAACAAATGGTACACCAGCTGTGCCTAAAATGGGTGTTCGAGCAAGGGTATCTGAATGGCCTCCTAAAAAGGATTGCTCTAAAGAGCTGAGTAAAGCTGCTTGGGAAAACAGACCTCCAACCAGTTATGAAGGTGTTGGCTCAGTACTTCCAAATGGACAAAATGACCAAAGTGATGGACAGCAAGAAGAGCTGGAATTGGAATTTACAGAGGGAAAATATTCGATTGGAGATCTTTTTGTTCATTCTCCTCAAAGGGGGCTTCATCCCATAAGGCAAAGAAGCAACAGTGATGTGACAATAAGTGATATTGATGCTGAAGATGTGTTGGACCAGAATGCTGTTAACCCAAATACTGGAGCAGCACTTCATAGAGAATATGGCAGTACCTCTTCAATTGATAGACAAGGCTTGTCTGGAGAAAATTTTTTTGCAATGCTAAGAGGATACCGAGTGGAAAATTTTGAACATAAACCCCTTGCTCCGTTTGGATTTTCTGAATTTTTCCACTGTGACCCTACAGTTTCTCCAAGTCTACATGCTGCTGCACAGATTTCCAGGGGAGAATTTGTCAGGATTTCTGGCTTGGATTATATGGATAGCGCCCTACTTCTTGGTCGAGAAAGGGAGAAGTCTTTTAAGAGGAGACTAAAATCAGAAGCAGTAGAAACATCTCTATTTAGAAAATTGCGAACAGTTAAAAGTGAGCATGAAACTTTCAAGTTTTCATCTGATCTGGATGATAGACTTGACAGAAGTGTTCGTTCTTGGAACTGTCAGAAATGTTTTGCACATTATGATGTTCAGAGCGTTTTGTTTAACATAAATGAAGCAATGGCTACCAGAGTAAATGTAGGAAAAAGAAAAAACATAACCACTGGGGCTTCAGCTGCATCACAAACTCAGATGCCAGCAGGCCAAACGGGAAACTGTGAATCTCCTTTGGGAAGCAAAGAGGACCTCAATTCAAAAGAGAATTTAGATGCAGATGAAGGTGATGGGAAAAGCAATGATTTAGTATTGAGTTGCCCTTACTTCAGGAATGAAACTGGTGGGGAAGGAGATAGACGAATTGCACTTTCTAGGGCAAATTCAGCATCTTTTTCTTCAGGTGAAAGTTGTTCTTTTGAATCCTCTCTGAGTTCCCATTGCACAAATGCTGGTGTTTCAGTGCTGGAAGTACCAAGAGAAAACCAGTCCATTCACAGGGAGAAAGTGAAGCGTTACATCATAGAACACATTGATCTTGGAGCATATTATTACCGCAAGTTCTTCTATGGAAAAGGTAAATACTGTTCTGCAACTGTTCTGAGATGTTCATGCCTTAGATTTAAGTTGCTTAGTAAACATTTTTTTTTCCTCCTTCTTCTCTAGAGAGATGTAAGTATTACAGAAGATCCTGAAACTTTTTATTAAAATTGTGTTATACTTGCTATCTCAGAGGGATGTTCAACAACTAGTGGGTTATTTATAAAGTTATGCAATATTTGTGTAAGTTCACCAAGAGTGGGGTCATTTAAATTAGTATGTAAACTAACTTCTCTGAACCAAACTTTCTGTGTGGGCAGGAGGAAAAGATGACATTTATATCCAGTAAATGCACTGGAAATACTGATACTCAGAGTGGAAATCCTTATTTCCTAAAAGGTGCCTCCAAAAGAAAAAGTTTTATCAGAGGTTTCTGACTCCCTTCTAGGTTCTGCAGTCTTCAGAGGTCTCTTGGGGCCTTTTTTTACTCTATGCATGTATACATACTCCTTAAACAGACAGCTTCTGATGACATTCAGTTTTTCAGTTTAAATAAGGTTGTTTTATGCCGTTCTTCTTGCCTTTTGCCCTACTCTTTTAGGATATGTTCACACTGCAAAGTGCCAGGGTACTCTTCTCGGCAGAGTAGTTATCTCGGCTTGAATTGTTATTCAGCTAAACTGTTTTCACTTTGTGATCTATTTTGGCTGTCTGTATTCCATACTGTATTGTGCAATATGTGTGAAATCCTGGTTTTGTGGGGAAACCCCCAAAATACCTGCCTCTGTCTTTTCTTTATTAGGCATTACATCTCAGTCTTTTTGCTGTTATAAAAAGAAAAGAAAAAAAAATTCTGTCCTTAAAGGACTGTTGGTTTTTGCCTGAGTTTTCCTGAAATCATACTTCCTCTGCTTTTTAACTATGTTTGAACAGCAGGAAATAAGCACTGTGCTGTACTCCTTCCTCCTGTTATCCTTTCCAAGGGACTCAAAAGAGAATGCAGTACAATGCTTGTTTTCACAATACAGTAGACACCTAGAACATATTGGCTGTAAAAACACTGTATTTAAAAAGCAAGAAAGAAAAGAATATGGATCTGTCATGGAACTGGAAGAATGAGACCCAGAGCTAAGGCAGTGGTTCAAAATGTCTTTTAAGCTAGGCGGATTGTAAAGAATCAAAAAGTGTTGAGGGAGTCAGAGTGGAAGAGAATGAAGGGAAACTTTTTTTAAAAGGGTGGCATATTTTTTGAGGAGCAGAACGAATAAAAGATTGGCATAGATGGAAATTAAATTAAGATTGTTAATGTACAAAGGAAGGGGGGGGAGAAGGACAAGGATTAAGCCATATGAAAGAAGACTTGTTGGTGAAATACTTTTATCGCAGATGTTACAAGTTCTGAAGGGCTGAACATTTTTTGTGAAGAAAAATCTTGTCAGATTATAAAAATAAAATACAAGGAGTACTCAAAATCATTTTAAATATCTATTATAAACAATCCTGATGACATTTCTGGAAAGTTGATATGAATGTAGTTTTTAACTAACTTCTGTTCTAGTATGATGTGTATATGGTCTCTTGACTAAGTATAAAGTACCTTTATATTAATATAGTACTAAAAAGTTAAGAAATGGTATTGGAAAGTTTTATACACATAGTATATAACACTAGGAAATGTGAATTGTTATTGTCCTTGTTACTAACTATTCTGTAGGTAAAGTTCTTCAAAATTAAATATATGTGATGCATTTAATATCCAGTATTAAATTGTTACTCTCTCACCTTTACAATGATGCCATGTACATGGCCCTGTTCCATGTTATCTTTCTGTAGAGCTGTAACAGAAGCTACATGAGAGAAATCTGTATTGGATAGCTCTTATGAGTTAGAGGAAACATACTAATGGAACTAAAAACTTGATTTTCAATACCTATTATCTCAAGGGATGGAGCATGTAAGGAATCTTCAGAGTACATCCAGCTGAACATAGTTCTCACATAAGCAAGTTTATTGTGGATAGAAGAAATAAAAAGGCATTTTGCCTTGGGCACCAAAATGTCTTGCTGCTGTGCTGATCTCCCATATATAAAAAAGTGACATTTATATGCTTACTGAGTCTTACTTGATGGTCTTCCATGACAGTGAGCTCTCCTAGCTGATTGTTCATTGAATTGTAGATTTAATAGCACGGTTGAATTTAGCAAAATAATTGTGGAAAGACGAAATAAATAAAAATTTAGCAAATAGTCACTTTTATATAGAGACATATGTAATGGCACTGATTTTCTTTGCCCTTAACAAGATATCTCTGAAAAGGAAACAACTTTCTGATATTTGATTTAATTCACAGTTTTATAATTGGCACTTGTCAGCGTACAACTTTTATTTCTCTTTTAAGATGCATAGAAGAAACACCCTGGCATGTGTAGCACTAATTATTCCATTCCCTTTCAAGAAATGAGAGATTTGGAATTCAGTGTTGCCTTAAATGAGCTGTAGTTTTTTACTGAATATTTATAAGCTTTGTAACTATTGTTAAAATCAAGTCCAACATGACTGATGTAAAATATGTTAATGTTTATGGAAAATATCTTCTCAGTTTTTAGTTAACGTTTGAAAAAGCTAGAATATTTTATTTTATCTCATGATTTTGTTTTATTAATGGCATTCTTTAGTGAACTATATTTTTGTCAGATAAAAAGGGATGAGAACGGAAAAAAGCTATGTTGATTTTTAAAAAGGGTAATTGAAATATGCTTTTATTATCATTTTCTTCTTTTCCCCTTGTGCAATTATCCTCATAATACCTTGAGACTTGACTATTATTACCATGCTTTTTGTTTGAGGGATGCTTGCAACCATTCCTTAATCTCTTATTGTATGTACCTACTGATACGAAACTGAAAAAATGTCCTAGACGAAGTATACAGGCTTAGCAAGCTTTTGGTATTAACTTAGTTTTATATAAGTAAGACTTTAGTATTAGAAGAAAACTTGACAATTATTCCTCAAAATGAAGAAGTGAAAAATGAGCAATTTTGACATCTCTCTTTAAAGAGATAGAAAACAGCACTCATTTTCTTCTCTCCAGTCAATACTTTTAAGTAAACAGAAATACATTTAAATGAGCATAATGAGTTTGTACTTTATGAGATAATTTTTTTCCAAAAAGCGCCTTGAAAAATGTTTTCCCCAAATCCCAGAATGTCAGTAGCCATGCTATCTATTCTTTTATTTACTTAAGCTTCTTTAATTCCCATTCTTGAAACTGTTTTATCTTTTTTTATTTTTAATGTACATAAGCAATGTCTTTGGGTTTGTTTCTTTCATATTCTACAAGAAATAAGCAGATATCTGCCAAGCTTGCATTTTTCTGCTCAGTAATACTGCAGCCAAGAAATTTAGTAAATATGTAATACCATTTTCTAGATTTATATAAAAATTGAAGGCTATAGAAATCCTAAGAAGTTTACCTTTTGTCAAAGCCTGAATATACAGCTGTGGGGAGTTTTTATATTGTTGAAACTGTTTAGCCTCTGAATCTCTCTCTCTCTGGTCTGTAAAATCCTGTTCCATTTGATAAATTTGGCCATTAAGGCTCAAAGTTTTTATTTAATACAGGGAAATCCACAAAGTATAATTTATTCATGCAGGTAGAATGCCCAGGATGGGGAAAGGATTGTGGTTGGTGAGCATGAGCAAAAAATTTAATGTCTGTGCCCCTTTGATCCAAGTACCTTCCTAAAGAAAGGATCCTGTGTCCCTTCCAAAAAGAGGGTGCTAGTTGTAATGTGCTGCTACTCATTTTCTCTCCAGTGGAAGATGGACTGTAACCACCAACATACTTTTTAGATAGATTTTTGAAGGGCTACTGGAAACTTAATTTAAACTTTTTTTGACAAATAAGATTGTCATTTATGCAGAGATAGCTTTTATCTTTTTGTATCCATTCTGAGAGTATGGATGAATTCTCAGTAAGACATTTTGCCAAAACTTCCTTACATGGTTCTATAAATACCTTGTGAAAAAAAAAAAAGGTATCAAACTAGCTGAAACATGCTAGAAAATGCTAGCAAAGTGGTTTTAATCCAGGCAATCTTAAAAGGAGAAATTAGGTGATTACTTCATTGCTGTTTAAAATATAGATTTATAGCATAAATTGGATTGGGAGACATTTCTGGAGGTCATTCAGTCTAATTACCTGTTTAAAGCTGTCTTTAAAGGTAAGTTCTGAATAGGTTGCTCAGAATCTCTTCCCCTTTAGCTGTTCCGTTAGCTTTTGACCATCTCTAAAGATGGAGATTTCACAAATTCTCCTAGCAACCTGTGCTTGTGTTTGATTCCCCTCAATGAAGGCTTACGTCTTGTGATGGTTCCACCTTGTCCTTTCTTTCTGTCCTTTGAAGAAGAGTCTGTCTCTCCTCTATAATGCCTCATCAGCTAGTGGGATCCTGCAATTATTTCCCCCCTTAAACTGCTGTCCTCCAGGCTGCACACGCGCAATTCCTTCAGCCTCTCCTCATCTGTTGTATGTTCCAGATTGTCTTGGATGTTGTTTGCTGGCAACAACAACAATCCCAGTCTGTCCAAAACTGGACACTACTCCTTATATGGCCTCACAAGTGCCAGAGAGATGTAATGGCTTCTCTTGCCCTGCTGGTATGCTCTTGCTAGTGCAGCCCAGAGTGTGTTTTAGCTTTCACCTTTACAGGGGGTTCTGCTGGCTGCTGTGCAGCTCGTTGCTTACCAGGGTCCCCAATCCTTTTACACAGAGCTGCTCCTGAGGCAGTTGATCCCCAGACTGTGCAGTTGGATGAGCTTGCTCTGTTGCAGAGTATGGGTTTGGGTTTATGTTGGTCTTCATGATATTTTTTTTAGTCTATCTTTTCAGATTGTCAAGGGAGAGAGTTTATTTTAATGTCAGGTTGAAAACTTCAGTGGGTTAGGAGTTGCTTCATATGCAGCTCAGCTGTCCCATCTCAGCAGCAGCCCCCAGGAGAAAGGGAGAGTGGGCAGCGAAGCACAGGGAGTCTGGCTATAGCACTCTGCCTGTTTGGATGAGCTAATCTCCTTTGCCCACTTTTGTGGCAAGGTTTATGTATTTCAGTATGTGCCCTGTGCACTCATTTGTTAAAAGCCTGCCCGTTATTCCCCTTTGTCTGTTGCACCCAACTACAGCCCAATACAGGAATTGTTCTACTTGAGCTTGGTCACGTCTTGAATTTGCTGAGAATGCATTCCATTCATTCATTTAGAAAATTTTAAAAAATATTGAAAAGTAACAGCTTCACTATCAACTTTTGATAAACCTTTGAGTAACTGGCCACTAACTGGAATTTATATTAATGATCATAGTCCTTTGAGGCCAGCTGTCCAGCCAGTTTATGTCCACCTTGTAATTTGCATGTCCAAACCATGTCTTTTCAGTTTAGTTACATGGAGACTGAAGGCATTGCTAAAATACAAGTAGGTGACATTCATTGCTCCTTCCTCATCCATAAAGCCAGTCATTTCATTGTAGAAAGCAACCGGGTTGGTCATGCATGATTTGTATTTGGTAAATCTATGCAGGCTGTTTCTAAGCATCTTTTTGTCCTTCATGTGCCTGGAAATGTCTTCGATGAGACTTTGTTCATTAATCTCCCTGGGAACTAAGGTTTACGGTGACTAGTCTGTAGCTTCCCAGACCCTCTTTCTTGCCCTTTTTAAAGATGGGTGTAACCACTCACTATGGTCTTTAAGAGGTGATAAAGACTGGCCTTACAGTAGTTCCCTCAGCATGTATCCCTGTTTGGTCCCATGAACTAGAGTGTGCCTAGCCTGCTTAAATAGTCTCTAACTTCTGTCAGTAGCCCTTTGCTTTGCCAGACTGAGCCAGGTGGCTTAAGGATGAATTCAACTATTCATCAGAGACGGTAGAGTTACTAGCCTCGGTTTTCACTTAGAAACAAGTTGCTGCTTTGAATGTAAAATTTTAAATAAGAATAAATTGAATGAAATTAAGGAAGCTACATAGCACCTTATTTGTTTGAAGGGTGCTAGAAGAAGACTTTATGTAGATACAGTTTCTCCAAAGTAGTTTCTTACAGCATCAAGCAGAACTGTTGATTTTGTAATAACAAAAAACCCGCAAAAATTATTATTTTGTAGTAGTGGCAGTTGCAGTAATTTGAGTTATGTGGTATCAGTGACCATTCTGCTCATCAAAATTTGCATTTTGTGATTTATGTATTTACTCTGCAGTTTGGAAGATCAGTGTATTTACAGATATTTACATGTATTTACAGATATTGTAGCACAATTAAAAATAATACTTTTTTCTTGCTGCAGAAACTTTTAATGAGATTTGATTAATATTTTCTAGGAGACTCATAATTCATTATTCTCTCCTCTCTTCATTCACTCTTGTGCAAAAGAGCATCAGAACTACTTTGGAATAGATGAAAATCTTGGGCCTGTAGCAGTCAGTATCCGGAGAGAGAAGGTTGAAGATGCTAAGGAGAAAGAGGGATCTCAGTTCAACTATCGTATAGTTTTCAGGACAAGTGAGGTAAGGTTCTTTCAGTAATTCTGCAAAGGAATGGAAAAGTTAACACAGAGTTTAGGATAGTAGTTGTTTGTGTGTGGATATGTTGCTAACTTTGAAAGTAAATCTATTAATGGGAAAGGGATGTTTCTTGTACCATTAGTCCTCTTCTGTGCTGCATAAAACTTTTCCCTTTTTGAGTGGGCACCCGAAGGGAGGTAAGTTGGCTGAAGGGAACTGCAAGGGGCAAGCAAGGGAACAGATGATAAGAACAAAGCAGAAGATAAGTTTGAATCAATGTGCTTGATGTTAAATTTCTAATGATAGAAGTAAAAGATTAAGAAACGTAGGGGGGAAAGAGAGGGGGAAAAATATGAAAGCTTTTTGTGTTTTGTTTAAAAATATTTTCTTAATTTTTTCTGAGAAATGTTTTTATATACTTTATATACACGTTTTGTGGAAGGAATATTAATATATTCATAAAAATAATTGTCTTCTTTGAAAAAATAGCTCAGTTGTGATTATTGTGGAAAGACACAGCTTCTATTTCCAGCTAATTAGTATCTCTTGCAAATTAATTTCTTCTTTAACACAACAACTAGCTTCTGTAAAATACATAATGTTATTGTAGCAAGCAACTATACATTTTCATAAAGTATAGGACTATCGCTTTTCTGTTGTGATTAGGACACAGAGAGCAGTGTTAGCTAGACTTCCTGATATCTCTGGGCTCATGCACCTGTACAAACAGATACAGAAACAGATATAGATAGATAGATATATACATTAAAAATTTACTTTTTTAGGCTAGGTTTTTCTTTTATTGCCAAAAAGGAGTGTTTCTCTATGTATCTGTGGAGAGGTGATTCCACTGAGTCACTTCTAAGAAATTGCTCTCTTTTTGCCAAATCTGATGAAGGTAAAGCAGCATGGTTTCAAAAATAGGTGGATGGGTTAAATCAAGGTGGCATTAGCTGTGGTTTACCTCACCTTTCCAGACTCTCATTCAACTATCATGTCTGCTAGGGTAGTATGGCGTCAAAATTAACAATTTTTAGTTTTATTGTTAATAAGATCACCAGTGCATTTATGTAAATAAAAAATATATTTGTCACTGAGACAATAAGAGCTGTATCCTCTTAAAAAAGTTATTTAGTAATGTTTTCATTGATTAAAAAAAATTAAAAGTAGGGATCTTATTCTTCACGTTGTTTCTTCTATGCTTTTGCCAAAACCTGAAGTTTATAACTTTAAAAGTCACTGTAATATGAGAACTAAAAAATGTTTTGTTTGTTTTACATTTACTGCAGCTTACTACACTTAGAGGAGCAATTTTAGAAGATGCTATACCATCTACTGCTCGGCATGGCACAGCAAGAGGTCTGCCTCTCAAAGAGGTACTAGAGTATGTAATACCAGAGCTGGGCATTCAGTGCCTGAGGCAGGCTTCCAACTCACCCAAAGTACCTGAACAGCTGCTTAAACTGGATGAACAAGGGGTACGTAGCACATGACTTTTCTTTAAAGACGATTCATTTAAATTAAAAAAAAAAAATCTTAAAATATTTTGCAGGTAATGTTAACAAACATGGATCTGTAATGCACACCATTCGCTCTCTTGGGTTTCGAAATACTTGTGTATTTTCATTGACAGTTTGAGGTTTGCTTTTCTAAGCAAATTATTTTTAAAATGCATTGCAGCTTAAGAAATCTCTTTAGATGACTGAGTGCGAGAAAGATTATATCTTAACTTCTAACAATGGTAAGAAGTGATTTTCACAATCTGTATTTATACTTTAATGTGTACAAATGCTGAATGCAATTGTGTGTAGATAAGAAGGCAAAAGCATATAAAGTATTAAGCTAATCTGAAAATTTGTGTTGGTTTTTAAAATAAAATTTTGTGTTTAACTTGCAGTAGTCTTATTAGAATAGAATTTGAACCCATTCAATAATGGGTTCAAACAACTGAAACTGTGATTAAGATTAATGAATTAATGGCATGGCAATGAAATATTCATATGGTTTAAATTTAGAGAGAAAGTTGTGAGGCTTATTGGGTTCAAGAAAGTGAATCTGCTTCATTCAAAGCTAGTGATCAAATTTATAGCTGCTGAATATGCTGTGAAGGACAGGCTTGTGATGGTTTTAAATCAATTTTAAAACCTTGTTTTTAAAAAAAATGTTAATTTAAAGTGAAGATTGCACTTTCTAGGCCAAAGTCCGTATCTGTCTGTTAAAGTTGAATCGGCTGATGGATGCAGTTGATTATGATGATGGTATGATTAATTTTTTTAATGCTAGTTCAGTTTTGAGTAACATCTGATGGTGGTGGTATCTATCAGAATTCTTCTGTTTTCTTGTGGCTGTAATTATTGCCCAAAACCAACTAAAGGCAGACAGAGGAAGACAAATGTGGATTTTGGTGGATTGTTAATCTAGTTTTATATGTATATTTTACTGCTTTTCTACACTGTAGTCTTTGAGGAGGACTTTTAATTGAAAACTCATTTTATGTAATGTCCTTATTTTTTCCTGTGTTTGTCAGTTCTTCTGGTAAAACAGTAATGGGAAATCAGAAGCACTCCATTCTGAATCTAGGAGTTCCTGACATACTGTTGCTTTCTATCTTTCCTGCTTGAGCTCCAGAATGAGTTTAGGTTAATCTAATAACTAATATTCATTGCTCAGAGGGACAGTATGTTCTAGGCAGTATAGAGTGCTATTTTATTTGACCAGACCTGAATATTTCCCAAACTCACTGTATTTTCCATAAATTGTAAATGCAGATTGTCCATTGAACTGGCCAAAGTACTTATCAATTTCTTTATCAATTCTGAAAATTCAGTCCTTTTGTGAAATGGACTGTCACTAGGCAAAATGTTATATTAATGTATTGTATTTGCTCCTTATTATGAGATAATTATTTTAACATAGACATAAAGCTGCTCATAGAATGGGGATGAGATCCATTAATCCTCTTATATACTTGATGTTTTCATTTTATTAATCAAGCAAATATTAAAAGAGTTATACTTGGCAACTGTAGGTGATGAGTGGCTGAAGTGTCATGAATTTAAAAATGTGAATCATGATCTAGAGGATTAATATTGTCATGAGAATAATATCCATTTTCTGTAATGGTGCATTAACTGTTTGCATAGTTCTTAGCAGATTGAAGACTGTTACACTGTTTTGATTTCATTTTGTACCGGTTTCATAGTTTTCAGTGAAATCTGGTATTGGATTATGGAGGAAATTTGTGGCTAAAACCATAGTAGAAAGTAGATGCAAATTGGATATACTGAAGTAGCTAAACAGGTTTAGAAATTATTTTCTGATGTCACATTATTAAATTGTTCTCAGCATTACATTAAATGTAAAATTTATAATTTAGAAATAGTGGAATCAGAACCATGTCTGCAATTATTTACTTCAAAAGACTTAAATAAACGTGCTACCATTTCAAGACTGTCAAACTGTATCAGTTTTTACATATTCTGATAGTTACTCATGCCAGTTAAATATGCCACATACTAAAGCTTTGGCAGGCTCTTCTTTACTTCTCTCTTAGGCATTGATGTTCTACAAGTACCTCAGTTCCTGTTTCTGAACAATTACCATGATTGTGACATGAGAGTTCTTTGGTTTAAGTCTTCTAATTTCATAATTGGTAATGCTCCTAGCACATAGGTAGGAGGTTCAGATTACTGCAAATAAGCTTGCAGGTGCTGCCTTTTTTAGGAGTAGTGGTGTTGGTAGAATCAAATTTGTACTTAATTGCCTAGTGTTTATAATGTTTGTCCATTATGTGAAACCCTAGGATTAATTCTTTCCTTGGGCTGGGGAGTTTCAGATGCTCATCTTCAATGTCTCCTAGGACAGTGTTTAAACCATGAGATGGTAGATTATTTTGGAAGACAGAGGTACACTTCACTCCTGTTTGGAATCATCTTGATATTAATGAACAAATTCAGGAATGTCTGGCTTCCTCAGAAAGATTGTAGTAGTATGACTGCATGTTTCTAGCCTGAATATTTTCCCTAGGTGCTTCTTTACTGTTAGTTGCTGCCCCAATTGTTGGTGGCTCAGTTAGCCTTTAAATTCTCCACTCCTCCATTCTAATGTGAACTCAAGGAAATTAAATTAAATTCCCTGTGGCTTAAGCTAAACTATTTGACGCAGAGCTGGGATAGAAGTGGCAGTGTGCTCACAATCATTTTAAGTCTCTGCTGGGAAGTATCAAATAATAGCATTGCTTCCTGTAATCTAATCTTTATATGACCAGTTCTCTTCCAGTTTCCTTCATTAAATGTTCAGGCAGTTTTCCACTGAATAAAATAGTCACCAGTGTGCAATCTGGAACGTTTTGTTAAATACCTAACTCTTTTCCAAGCAGTGTTTCTAAATGGGACTCAAACAAGGAAGCACTGTGGATGGATAACATCTAATGCCAGTCGAAAGGAAATGACAAGACCAAGCTGGTATCTTAACCCTGCCCTGCTCCAGAATTCACCAATCTGATTCAGACAGCTCCTACAGTGCATTCATATCCAAAATCTCTTTTTCTGTCAGATGGTCATCCCTCCCATTCCACGTCAAACTTTGGTACAGTTTCTAGTTCTTCTGTGTTCTGTGCCATTCAGGTGAAACCTTATTGCAGTGCCATTCCTCATTTTTCTCCTTAGCCTATTCTTTGTTCCTAACTGCTACCTTGACCAGTGGCTTCCTACCAGACTCTGTTCCACAAGGGCTCACCCCTACACACAGCAGTTATCAAAGGAAGAGGATGAGCTGCCATCATATGTTATTCATTCCTGCTGCACTGCAGGTTTTCTACACCAGAAGTCCCAATTCTTTAATGTACATTGCCATGAGTGTAGATCTGCTGAAATCATGGAGTTAAGGCCTGTTTGTACTATGTAAAATGAGAAAAATTGTCCCACTCATAGACTTCACTTCATAGCAAAGAATGCCAAGCCTAATTGATGTTATGAAGTGTTTTGCTATTGACTTCAATAGTCTGGCATTTCTCTGTTGCTTGATTTTAATACATTTACCTTTTGGGAATGAGATTCTTCATATCAATGATTCTATCTATGGCCTTTAAAAATCTTCACTAACTAACTTGTCCATCATGGGGATTTTTTGTGTATTGGTTGTGCATGATGGTAAATAGTTAAACCAAGAATGCTGTCAAGTTAAATCTTGAATTGCGTGGGAGACAAAGAATGAATACTAGCTTAAAAAAAAACAGTAGTATCATGAAAACACAGAAGACTACGTTAGTAAAAGCATAGTGAAAGCTTTTATTTCTCCAGGGGTGATGGGGATTTGGATAGTGGTGCCTTTATTTAGTTTCCTGTTTTGTTTGGTTCCTGGGTTTTTTTTAATTGACTTGGCAACCGCCTCTTATACAGCTCTTTACTTAAAATGGGGAAATGCAGCTTTTATTGAAGAGGGAAGGTTAAAGATTATTTGAAGTTTGGAGGGGTATTTTTGACACTTTCTTCTTTCATGTATGTATGTATGTTTTCTTGAACTGACCTTTTACTATTCTCGTCTTGTAGCTTTTCTTCAAAATTGCTGTGGTAAAACATCAGTGTAGTAGCATGTCTATGGATTTGAGCTTTACAATATGCTTAACATGGCAGACCATATGTTGCGTATGACTAAGGTGAAGCAGACTCTTCTTGTCACCTTTGCTCTAATAGGAATACATATACTCTTGGTGTAACACATATTAGACACTTATCCTGAAGTTTGATTAAGGGAAGTCTGCAGCTGGAGAGTTGATTTGAGTTGTGAATATAGATGAATTTCTTAAGGGACTCTGGTGTGACTGATGGTCTCTGTCAGTTTGAAGCTCTAAAATTTGTCAGCTAAGAATAATAAGACTAATCCATTCACATGGAGGTTTCCTGTTTAAGTGTGCATAAAAGCTAAGAAAGCAAGGCAATACTGTGTTCAAGAAGGAATCATCTCTTTTTATACTTAACTTTTTATAGCTTTCATACTTATTTTTTAATAAAAGTAATTTATCTCTTTTTTAATGTTCTGGAATTGAGACTCTAGTTTGTTTAACAAAACTTTAACTGCAGTCTGTTTTCTAGCTTGAAGTATACTTTCATACTATAACATGCAGTAGAGTGTGCTTTTATAGATAACTATGTAGTCTTTGTGTACTGCTTTTATATGTGTTTAGATAGTGACAATCCTGCATTCCTGTTTTCTTTCAAGGTAGTTATTGGATTTTTGGTGGTTTTGGTTTTTTTGTTTAATTTCTATAGTGACTTAATTCCCCAAATCAGAACACTTATTTTTTCACTTTCATATAACTTCTTCCAGGGGCTATAATGCGGTTAATATTTTAATTAATAATATTTCCTCTAGTATTGGCTTTCCTTTGCTTTTGTAATTTTTGTAATTTTTCCTTTTTTTTAATTTTTTTTTTATTTCAGCTGAGTTTTCAACACAAGATTGGTATCCTTTACTGCAAAGCAGGCCAAAGCACGGAGGAAGAAATGTATAACAATGAGATGGCAGGACCAGCTTTTGAAGAGTTCCTTGATCTGCTGGGCCAGAGAGTGCGGCTCAAAGGATTTAGTAAATACAGGGCTCAGCTAGATAATAAAAGTAAGTCAAGTCACATTTCCAATCTGTGGTAGAAACTATAATTATCTAGTTGATCTTCTGCAAATCTTGTTTTGTCTTTTTATGATTTCAACTTTGGGTTTTGATTAGTAAGACTATATGGTAAACAAGGAAGATGAAGTGTATAATATGAGCAAGTGTCACACCTTTTATTTACTTTTCTGTGGCATTAACAGAACTGAAAATCAAAGCGACTTAGTTAATTTGTTTGCACTTACTTAAAATCACACTATGTGAGGGATATTTTTCTATATATTTCAGGATTTACCAGCTACTTTATCATCTTATCCTTAAAGGGCAAAAAACCCCAAACATATTTCAAGATATGGAGCCTTGACAAGGGACCGTTTTCATTATTTCAACTAAACTTTTTTGCTTCTTCTTAAACAACATACATATTGATGTTTATATTCGGGGAACAATCAAATTGTCTGAGTTTCTAGTTTCTTACACAGGCACAGTAAGCATATTATCATTTGGCAATTGATAAAAATTCAGCTACCTAACCACTGCATTATTACTGCTGTTTCCTCGGGTTTTTCAATTTCCTTAAGTGCAATAGTATAATTTAATTGTACAAATTTGCTGGGTTTTGTAGTAAAAACAGGAACTGAAATATTGCTGTCAAAAAAGTCAATGATATGTTAACATACTTATTAGCACTGCTTTTTACTGTCCTTAAATTTAAACGAACTCATTCTTGGTTTAATATAGTTTTAACAGGATTTTGACAACTGATCACTATGAGCTTTGATCTAAGGATATCTAGGTATTTATCTACGTGATTATAACATACTATTTTTATAGATATAAAGACTGCATATAAGGAAGAATTTTTTTACTGAGAGGGTGGTGATACACTGGAACAGGTTGCCCAGAGAAGTTTTAAATGGAAACATTCACGTTCAGGCTGGACAGGGCTCTGAGCAACTTGACTAGGGACATCTTCCACTAGATCATTGCAAGAGTGTTGGACAAGATGACCTTTAAAAGTCCCTTCTAACTCAAACCATTCTATGATTTTATGATTTGATTTGCATCCTTATTTTGTTGTAGCTTGTGCACTACATGCTGAAAATAGATTTCTTTCCTTTTTTTTGTGCTGTATATGGCCTGTGTACAGCAGAAAAGGCATATTCTTGTTTGCAAAGTACATCTTTCTAAACTATTAAATCCTGCTACTTATGTTTGTATTCCACTTATTCTCCTAATCATGGAAATGGGAATTTCCTTGAGCTGTTAAGAGACAAGCTACCAAGAAGGAAGCTTAGAAAGATTAATTCCCTTAAAGGAAATTAAGGGAAGATCTTTTCTTGCAAGGGATATTTTGCCTTTCAGGTAGTCACAGAGATCTAGAATTTGAAAGTCCTCTTATTTGCATCTGTGTTCCTCCTTCTATTTATCTGATCTGGCCTGGTTCTTAGGAATCTCTTGCATGTTTTTACTACTTCAACATCAGTCTTCATTTAACTGTCATGCATCTGCAATTATTTATTTTTTTTAAATGGTACATTTGAACACTGATCAGTGTGCTCACTGATCAGTGTTCAGTGTCAGATTCATAAAAGGATTTCTCTTAGGCGATCTGATAGTGCCCTGATGGATTGTCATCTCCTGTACAGCATAAGGAGAGAGGCTTAATGATTTGTCTCATAAATTTTTGGAAATGTCTACAGTGTGTATATTGTGGCAGATAAACTGTCCATAGGTCAGCCTCCAGTGGGAAATGAGATATGTGAAGTTGGTGATAAAACCTCATGCTTTTGCAATGAAGGGAGACCACCTTTGCAACCCAAGAGATCTTTCACAATCTCCATCTCTAGTAGGGGTGGGGAATGGTGAAAGGTGACTTGAATCCTATGACAGATTTTGATTTATTATTTACAGGGTGGGAAAGCTGCAGAGCCTTGTCAACCTGCATAAGCACCACATTTTTTTTATTAACATTATTGCCTCTTTGCTTAAATCCATGCTTGTTTCACTTTAATTATTCAGACTCTATTTCAGTAGAGAATAATCATACAATCATAGAATGGTTAGAGTTGGAAAGGGCCTTACTTTTTCAAATTAATGTGTAGAAGTATTTATTAACATGCTGTGGATGTCAGACTTCTTGGATGAATTGATAAATAGGGATGAAAAAATCAAAAGAGTAAGGAATGTTTTGGTTCTGCTTTTTTTTTTCCTGATAAGAGCATGACCGAATATCACTTAGTATTTTTTACAAATGAAAATATGTGCTGATCTGTCAAGCAAATTCAGTTTCTGTGTTTGCCATGTTTCAGTATGAATGCATATTGCTGATTGGCAATGCATATGTATCATTCAGTAACATAACTTTAATGTTTTACTAATGCTGTGTACCAGTAATGATATTGGCTTGTCATAGTATGTTCTCATGGTTTACAACAAACAGAGTGGAACTAAGAGATTTCACAAAGATATAGTCTTCAATTTTATATTAATTGTAACACACTGACTTAAGTAACATCTTTTATTGTGTTATATGTGTTTTTTAATATAATGGCACAACAAGTATTAATGCATGCTGTATTTATAACTGGATAATACATTGATCTGACTGCCTGCAGGTTCAGAATAGTGTAATAATTTCAAGTCTAGTAGCTACATTTTTGGTAGTGTAATGTTTCAGTAATATTTCTTGCTGAGTTCTTGTAGGGTTCGCTTTTATTTTGTTTTTCTATTCTCAAATGTTTTTTTCTTTAAAAAAGATCATTATTTTTTCCTTAAAAATATAATTATTTTTTAATTTACTCTCTTTATTTAATATTTTAATAAGTAAGTAATTGGTCCATTTCTTATGGAATATAGAATATAGAATGTTGTGGTGGGTTGACCTGTCTGGCAGGTAAACCCACACCCACTTGCTTGCTCACTCACCCCCCACAGCAAGATGTGGGATGAAATCAGGAAGGCAAGAACAAGAAAAACTTCTGAGTTGAGATTAGGACAGTTCAATAAGTGAATGAAAGAGTGGAAAAAACCAAAAACCCTCCTTTCTCTCCCCGCCAAAAAAATACCTAACAAAAGCCATCAAAATACCAACCTACAACAACCAACCGAAAAAAAAAGCCACAGAAAAGTGATGCAAAGACAGTTACTTGCCACCTTCAATCAGCTTCCATGGAAAAACTGCCCCAAATTCAGTTTTATTGTAGACTGTGACATTATGGAATGTCCCTTTGGTCAATTCGAGTTAACTGGTGCGTCCCCTCTGAAACTCTTGCCCACCCCTTCAGTGGGGTGGGGGACAGTGTGAGAAACAGAGCCAGTCCTGATGCTGTGCAAGCACTGTTCAGCAATAGCTAAAACATTGGTGTGTTATCAACACTGTTTTGATCACATATAGAAAACGCAGCACAATATGAGCTGCTATGAAGAAAATTAACTCTGTCCAAGCCAGGTCCAGGGCAAACTTGGTGAACATGTGGAATATATTAACTACAAACTCTTTTCTGCCCTTCTTTAGTGCATTTTTAATGGCGTGCAATTCTAAATCCCAAGATCAAGAAAATTAGAGGAAACTTTACCAATTCATCACTATATAATCTGTTCATTATGTTTTAAAACATCAGTCTACTAGAAATGAGGAATTAAGATATTATTATTGGGACATTAATATTCTTATTTGTAATGTTCAGATTTTAATTATGGATTATACTATGGATAAATTGGATTATGTTTGTATTTAATTTCCTTACTACCCATAAAGAGAAAAATGAATGTGAAAAAAATTGAGGACATGTTGCAATTTTATATCTACAGAGGAATAGTACTGTTTCGCTTTCATTTGGTAAAAGATGCTTTTATGCAAAAAAGCTGGAATCTTTCATAACTAAAACAAAAGTTTTGCCAATTTTTCCCAAACTTTGTGAAATAATGTTCAGAGAGGAATGATGTGCAAAAGTGTGAGCCTGGATACATATTTTTTGCTCTAAAATTATCAGCAGAATAATGTTTGTAGTAGCAACCGTTATGTAAATTTCAATGGGCCTTAGTAGGTGTTCAGAAAAGCATCTGTTGAGTTAGAAGATTTCAGCTTGCTTAGTGTAAGGAACTAAATTTAGAAGAAAAACTTGCAAGGTCATTTCCAAAGTCAAGGTATTTAACCGATTTGGCAAAAGTATTTCACTAAATAGGATGTTTTATTCCGAAAGTATTGATTTAAGGGTAAGGAATTTCTGTGGTAAGTATTTAAAGGAACTATTTTATGCAATATCTGCTCAAGATAATTTGACTCTATTTAATATGAATTGCAAAATTAGTCAGGGAATATGGTTACTGAGATCAGTGTAGTTTAGGCAGATATATGGATTTCATAATGTAATTTACTTCCTCCTTGTATCTCTTCAAAACTCTGTCTTTCTAAAAGGCCATGGAAATGTTATAATGAAACTGTATTTTCAACAAAGATTTTAAAAGAGAGGAGTGCATAATGATTGCTTTTTTTTATCAAGAAACTTTAGAGGAAGTTATGCTCCTATTTTGTATGTAACTATAATGTACGTTATATCAATATTAATAAATGAAGTTAATTTTATTATTGTACAAACATGACTGAAGCAGGCAGTTGTAATATGAATGTGTTCAAAATTATACACACATATAAATATTTAAAGATTTAGGACATCAGTATCGTTACTGTTGAATTTTACACTGAAGTGTTTATAGACATTTAAACAGAGAATGAACACGGGCAAACAATTTCTTTTTGGAATACAGTTACTATTTAAAACAAAACCAAACCTCAAAACCTTAAACAGTGTATGGAAGAAAGTGCTGGAGAATGTTTATTGGTGTAGATAACATAAAACTATATTTAAAAAATGAGTAAACATGGAAAAAGAGAAGATAAATTGATAGTACTCTTGGCTCAATAGGGTGCTTTAATTATACTTACTTAAATAATCCATACATATTAAAGAATAAAAAGGATTAATTTATGACGAACGAGTAAAACTCTTATTTTCTGCAAACATTCTGAAATGCTAACTCTAACCAATAATTATTTTACATTATACTACAATTTTTTATGTACTTATTTTTTTAAAATGTCTGAGCTGCATTATGTATGTTATTGTCATATTTGAAGTATCATTGTCAGTTAATTTTTGGTGAAGTACGAGATTGGTCAGTTTTCCTTATTAATGGTTTAAATAATGAAAATATATATTATATAAAAGTGTACTCAAGTATCTTAAGTGTTTGGGTTTTTTTCATGAAATGCCAATATATTCAAAATTAAATCATTTAGACCTCTTAGCAAACTCTTCAGACCATTTCTTGCAGGATCTTTCTATTTCATAATATGAAAATAAAGAGCAGATCTTTAGCTGATGTGAACTGGTTTTGTTCTACTGAAAAAAAACTTTTACGTTGCATTAATAGATTCAAAACAAAATATGCAAAGAATGGTGTTCTAGAGAGTAGTATGAATGTTCTGTTTTACTGACCTTCTTGCACCTAAATTCATTTTCAGCTGATTCAACAGGAACTCATTCTCTCTATACTACCTATAAAGATTATGAGTTAATGTTTCATGTGTCAACAATGCTTCCCTACATGCCCAGTAACAGGCAACAGGTATGTTTTTAACATTTTGTTGTAATTTTACAATGTTTGGCACTGAGGATTTTTTTAAAGTAATGCCAATTTAAAACTTAGTTGTTTTATATGAAGTATGACTCAATTGCGTTTTTTTTTAAATGTCATAAGGTGTTAAAAATCTCATAGGATAAGTTCCTGAATTATATAGTATAAAAATTCTATCTCACTCATTTCTTGATATTATTAAAAGGTAAAGTTGCCTGTGGTGAATGAGTTATTTTAAGTTTGAATTTGACTTACATCTTATGTGTGTTTTAAACATTGAATAAAATTAAGCTTGAAAATAGAATTATGGTTAAAGTGTGTATGTAATAAGAAGATTTAAAAAATGATTCTACTTAATCCTTATATTACAGATCTTGAAATGTTTATTAATGTATCTACTTAGTAGTAAATGCTCAGCTGTGTCCTTCAAGGTGTCTGCCTATGAAGACAGAAAACTGCAATGCACTTATTCTATTTCTGGAAAATTCCCTTTGCTTATGTAATAATTCAGAATATCTTTAAAGCATTAAGGATGGCTAAAAGCAGCACAGCATCCAAAGTGTGTCATGCACCAGTAAGGTTATTCTGTCATGCCTGTCTTGCATATTTCTTGCGACTGAATTAAAAAGTACAAACACATTTGGTATAATATATCAACATTAACATTAAAAAAACTAATTGTAGAATTGCTCATAGGTCAGACTGATAATAGTTCATAACTTTCTGCACTACTATTCTGCATTTTCCTAGGTCTGCAGAAAGAAGTGTTGGATTCATTTAGTTAGTTTTAAAATATGCTCTCATTGCCATGCAAGATATGAAAACTTCAGTCATTTTGGAAGGTTGTCATGAAATAAAGATGCTATCTCACTTTCTTTTTGAAGAGCATACAAAAGATGGTTACTGATTCTTAAACCATATGTGAGTTGTATCTTTCATGTCTACCCTATCAATAGGTCTTGTGGGAAGAAAAAGAGGTGTCAAGGCAGCAAGAAAAAGATAAAAGAAAATGATTAAAATTCTTGAGAAAGGATAAACTAAAATTGAAATAGGAGAAAGTATATAATGTATTGATGTATTTTAAATAATGTTCTGAATTGTTTAAAGAACTGTTTCAAGTGAACAGTTAAGACAATTGCAAATTTTGCTCCATTACACTTAGGATTTAGATGTGGTTTAAAGAAACGAAATTAGGACTCAAAAGACAAAATCTTCAACATATGAATGAGTATTTAGATGACTCACATTTTAAAATGTGTGGCTTTGAGAAGACAGAATGTTCATCTCTATCACATAATCCAGTGTGCCGATAGCTAGTAATCAAGGTATTGGATCACTATCACTGATTTGAGATTATTCCATTTTTCTAAATGTTCACTTACACCTTATTACAGTACAGGATTAATTTAATAAACACAGTAGTAGTTGTTCAGTCTGTAATTGGTCACAACAATCTTTGACTGGAAAGCACATGTAAAGAGGGAAAACTGTACACTCTAAAGAAAATATAATACACTTAAATATAATACACTAATCTTGCCTTAAAAGGGGAAAAAAATATTTTCATAGCTAAGCACAGGCATTGACAGCAAATATGGCCTTATTTGGAATTCATTACTTTTTTTGTCTTTCATGACTTTCCCTTATTTGTGAGAACAAGATATCTTCTTGCCACAATTCACTGATTTGCATAGTTGTTTGCTGTTTGTCATCTTCACTGCTGTGTTGCTCAGCTACCCTCTATTACTGTCCTTTCGCTTCTTTGCCTTCCTTTCATTCTCATAATTTCCTTATGTGTCATTCTTTATAGTCAGGTGCCGATCCTTGTGTATAGAAAAATTTTTCCCCAGCAGCAGGTGCTCCTTTCCAGTGTTTTAGTAAGCTCTCATCATTGTCACTTTAACAGGTTCAGTATTCAGTAGAAACACCATGTTGTTAATCATGGCTTTCTTAGGATCAAAAAACTGTGACAGGTTTTCAAGTTCAAGTAGTGTGCCTGTGTGAAGACCCACCACATTTTCTTTTAGGTGCTGGGATTGAGCAGTATTTGCACAGCATGAACACTGTCTTAATGAAATGTGACAAGTGTACCCAAATGTCCAGAATTTAGCCAGCCTTAATGTGCAAAAAGAGTTTATATTCATTGTTTAATGTTCTTCCACTACTGTTTAGTTCCAAAATACATACTGAAGTGTGAAATGTCTCAATAGGGTTATTTCTCACAAACTAGGATAAAATTCAATTAGGTCTTTTGGCTTGAGACATTTTAGGTGCTAAAGACCACAGATGATAGAATTGCATCAGTTGTGCTCAGGATAGAGAAAGGTTTATGGGTTCTTTGGGCTGAGTGTTGTTTGTCTCTTTGGGGTTTGGCTCCCTAACTCTACATACCCGAAAAGGGAAGTTCGGGACCATGGTAATTTTCCTTTTAGGTTATGTTAGCTATGAAGACTCCCATTCATAGTTATTTTTTGCTACCATATTGTGTACGTACGAACAATGAGGTTGATGCATCCTATCCCTTTGTCCCTTGTTTGGTAATGGTTGGGCAAGGTATCAAGACAGTTCTCATCATCCAGGACTATGACCTTGACTGAGCAAGCACTCAGCATTGCTTAAATTCCAAATACATGTGAGCCAAAAATAGGCCACACCAGAATTGTTTGTTGCTTCTTCCAGGACATAACTACGCCCTGCTTGGTCCCTGATCAGGACATCCCTCTAGTTTTAGAGCCAGCAGGAGATCCAAAGAGCAAGGTAACTTTCACTTTGGCTGCAACATAGGCTGGGAACTTTCAAGTCAGCTGTTCCTCCATAGGACAGAAGAGACTACCAGCCCTGGTGTGGCCAGTTTCTTTTCCTTTACTGGCCTTTTCTTCAAATCATAGTTCAAGGCTTTCTCCTTTAAACTTTACCTTTGCAATGTCCCTTTCCAAATCATTCCCTTGCAAGTTTCCCATTCACACATTTGCAGTCCGCTTGTGTGCACATGGTCAGACCTGATTAATCCAAATCAGTTCAAATAATTAGTTTTCCCCTCATTTAAGGAAAACTTAAAAATGAAACAGATATGCAATAATTAAATAAACCTGCTGAATTTAAGCTGCAGTTAAAATGGTTGGGATAACAAGACCTGTGGTTATACCAAACTCAGTTCAGCCAGATTCAATGAAATATCTTTTGCTGTTTGTTTCTGGTTTTGGTACTGATTAACAACACAAATTGAAAATAAAACTTTTGAAACCACTTATTTTGGAAACATACTAAAATAAGTTTGATGGTTTTCTTATTTGACTCTTAACATAGAATCATTTAATTGAATAAAGAATATATTTCACTGCCATTTCAACAAGAATTTCTTGTTGTTTTGCAGTTTGACCAGGCAATTAAAATTCCACAGAAATGAGTAGATTTTTATGGCTGGGCATAACCTTTTAATATGTTATGTTTAAAGGCAGTTCGGTTCTTTAGAGATGCATATCTGAGAATTAAGAATTGAGTAGTTAAAAGATTTCAAAATTAATATAGTAACTGTTATCTTCTATAAATAATTTTTATTAAATGGATTCTGCTTTTCTAACATATTGTCCTCACTGAACTTCCCTTTGCGTGTCTTGTATTCTTATATAAAACTTCAGTGATTTCCTTTTGTCTGCCTGTTGGACTTGATTGGGTTAATTTTCAAATTCTTCCATGCCAATTTAGACTGATACTAGAATGATGTCAAAGTGCATTTGATGTCTCCTTACTGTAAGTAATCCTCCGTAATCTGTGCACCCTCTTGAGAGTTCCTATTGTACTCTGCATTGACATGAGGCTCTTTAGAGTATGTTAGAAAGGCAGATTTAAAAAAATGAAATAAAATACAA